>JAVYIG010003170.1:0-27500 GCA_035222895.1 Strongylocentrotus droebachiensis | reverse complement strand
GCAAAGATATTTAAATTTGTCATTTGATGTATATTTCACTACAATTTTACACAACTGAGTTGCTAGCGACATACATTGGAAAGTAGATTGATTTCTCCCTGTAGGCATGAATTCATTTCAATACAATTATATGTATTTCCAAAGCAATATTTCTTTCATTGGACGTATTGACATTTAAATGATAAGCAAATTATGGAAGCATATACTAAAAGCTAAGATTATTTCGGAATTCGTACATGCGATCAGTGAAAATTGTAATTTCCTCAAAAGGTTTTTGGGGGAGAAAAGGGCTTTCTTTAAGTTACTGTGTTTATAATTAAGTGGCAATCTCCCTAGCTGTCTTGCCCATTTCTGCCATTTTCAGAACGGTTTGATTAAAGAATGTGCTTTTACATATTTCAATCAGAGGCTTTCCCGGAATGATAGATAGGCAGACAGATAGGATTTTCGTTTCAATAGGGGTTGCAAAATTGGCTGAATCCAATCCCAAAGCCCTTCTTTTGAACAGCGTCCGGTTACAAGATGGATAAGAGAAAGAGGAGGTTGCCGTCCACCCCCCCCCCACCCCCCCCCCCGGTCGCCTGCCATCCTTTTATCTTGTTTGTGTGTTGCAATTTCAACGAACATATTTGCAGAAGCGCGTTTAAACATCAAATAATCTCTGCCTCGTAAAACACGACAAATAAACAAGGAAACAAGAAAACAACAATACGTATTCAAAACATGATTAACCGCATTAGGTTCGAGTCACCAATCCAGGTACTTACCCCACCACGAAATACGTCATCATTAAAGGAAGATTGGGATAAATAAATAATTGCCTTTAGGAGTGGTCGTAATGAGCCCCGTCATATCCACTCCCAGGGGACCGGAAATCGATTTGATGAATCGCTAAACTTTCTTTATAATCCCATCGAAAATGATTATCGTATTCATTTATTAATGTATTCGACACCGCATCCGTCTTGATTTGGAACGGTGGATGATATCCTTTATGTCAGGTAGCAGTCAGGGGCTTTGGTTCAGATTCTGTCCTAGTTTGTCAATACAAGGGAATCAATTGACCAGTGAAAGTGACGAGTGGCCAGAAAGTTCCTTTTGCAAAATATTCGAGTATTCGTAGACATTCGGGGTTATTGTTTTTAACAAGTATAGCTTCGGGGGCATTCGACCGTAACGCATTGGACACGAAGATAAGCGGCGAAATAAATGCTGTCCTTAAAAAAAAGAAATAAAAAAAGATTTAGCCAGCGGACGATTCAATTTTCTTTAAAGAGTCTATAGATGGATTATGCTATCAGCATGATCATACTTTTTTTCTTTCTCCCATCCTCTTCATTCCTGTTTTGTATCGCACGTATCTCCGTAATTATGTCAGTCAGTGTGTTTCTCAGTTTTCTGCCTTTTTAGTAACAGAATAAGTTGAAAGTGTACTAAACATTTTCTATAGAATCTTACTTTGTGTGCTATTACGCTACTTTGAGGGGAATGAATACGAATGTATATGTTGCCATTTTCCTAAATGACGTCTTTGGCCGTTGGCGAGGTAACGAATTATATTCCTTTAAAAACAAATCTTTATCACCAAACAACCAACAAATATAATTTAAGTGATTAATTAAATATATTTCCAGGTACCCATCTAATTTTTATTTAAAAAATAAACAATTTGCCCAGGTCATAATTAAGCTTGAATATTGCAGTTGCCATGGTATTACACCTATAATTTCTGACGATAAAAACTTAAAACATAAAGAATTGTCGAAATATATCAATTTCAAGCTCAAGTTTTAAAATGGATATACTTAGACAGTTCTATATGTGTCTTACATTTTTTTCGTTAGAAAAAAGTTACCTTAAAAAATTACAGGCGCTACCATTGCAACTGACTTATTCGAGCATATAACAATGACCTAGTAAGACTGAAAGTTTTATCAAATTCAAAGGGGTAGCTGAAAATAGTAAAAATTTAGCCAATTAAATTATATCATTTAGTTGTTTGATGTGAAATAAATATGCTTTTAAAGAAATAATAATAATTATATAGAAGGAGTGTAAATTTTACGCTGGGTTCATTATTTTGAGATCTTACAAAGTGCTAAAATGATATAATTTAAAATTACTTTCTGAACTTGTAATTTTTTTCTACATATGACGAGAGTGCGATGTAACTTCAGTTTCATTATAGGGTTACTTAATTTGTTGTATGAAGAAACATGAAGAAATTAAGTTTTTGTGCTATTGAGTTTCAAACCATTTTAGTGAGACCACTTTTTGACCGATCGCTGTCAATTTGATATTTCTGTAAAGACATCTACGTCACTACGAAATGCGATGTATAGATATGTATCGTCTGCACAAAACACACTGTGAGTGTTCTGAGTACCATTTACACTTTGTAAAGGAGATGTATAGATAAAAAATAATTTGTTTCCATGGCAACGGCCGAAGACGTCATTAATAAAATTGGCAACAGGTAGATTCGTTTTCAGCACCCCCAAACTAGGGGAAATAGCACATAAAACCACATTCTACAGAAAATGTGAAGTAAACTTTAAATGTTGACGAGGAGTCGTATACTACTACCTCACATTAAACTTTCTAGCTAGCTCCTTCACCATTTTCACCCTCCCTCTGCTCCATGTCTCTCCTCTTCCCCGTTCTTCCTATTTTAGTTTTATCTTCATATTTATCATGTTTATTTTGCCCATCTCTTCATCCCTCTCTCCCTCCCCCCCCCCCCCCCCTCTCCCCCCCCCCCTCTCTCTCTCTCTCTCTCCCTCACACACACACACTTCTTCTGTTTTATCTCACACATCCTCCCTCATTTTTGTCTCTTTCTCTCTCTCTCTCTCTCTGCACTTCAAGTCAATAGTCTGGCGCCTTTTTATTAATTTGTGTATTACCAAACCCACCAGCTGTCCGTCTTTACCCTTCTTCTAACGGAGTTACCTCTCCAAACATTTACCAATGTGTAACATTTGGTGGTGTGATAATTGTACACCCCTCACTCGCTAAAAGAAACAACGCATACACGTCTTATATCGTGTCTCGTATACAACTGACAGATCTCTGTAAAAAAAATGAATAAGTAAATTTTTATATTTTTTTTTAAAGAAGCAAAGCAAAACGAAAAATAGAGAGCACAGACAGGAAAGAGGGATAAAAAGGACACATCCATCATGTCGCTACAGCAATAAATTACACCCTATCATACGGAGTCAATGTATATGTAAATTATAGTCAATCAGGAAGTGTGATTGGCAACTTAGAAATTTGATTTTACTATTTGACTCCCGCCCCCTTTCCCTTATCCTCACGTATTTCCAATTAGGTCGACTAATAGAACAGAGGACCGAACGTAGTGCCACAAACAATGGGGACTTTTAGATTCGCACGAAGACAATGGGGATTGCTACGGTCGACGTCCTTTTAATACACTCTTGAATGGACATCACACGTATCAGTCCATGCAAATCTAAAAGTCCCTTATAGGGAATTTTAGATTTACACGACGAGAACGTGGACCGCCACGTGTTACATCCTTTTAAGTGAATGTGACGTCCTTTTAAGGCACTGCTGGGCACGGCCAAGTGCCTTACCACAATATCACACGCGGCAGTCCACGCTCTCGTCGTGTAAATCTAAAAGTCCCTAATGTGGCGGCCTCGGGTTGCAATCTGCAGCGTATGGCGATTTCATGGGAAAAGATATTTAGTAAATAGTTACAGAATGATTCTTACTCTCTATACCATTGTTGTCATTATCGCACCTCTTTTCCTTTCTCCCCTGCACAGATCGTGAAGATGATAGTCATAGTGGTGGCGGTCTTCGCCATATGTTGGCTACCACTCCACGCCTACCACTTCATGACGTACCTTAACTTTGACGCGTTGACTGTTAAGGGAGTCCGCCACATCTACATCACAATCTGGCTCGTAGCTATGAGTAGCGCCATGTACAACCCCTTCATTTACTGCTGGCTAAACGACAGGTAAGCTGGTGTCACTCGGAGTGGAAGATTTTGTTTTCAAAACATGCTACTTCTATAAAAAATTTAGTTAAAGTAGTCACCCGAAGAAAATTCACGACAACTGATAATTATGGAAAAGTTATATATGTAAGGAAAGATTTTCTCTTGAAAAAACACGAATAATTTGCTGGAAAATCATATTGATATCATGGAAAGGCGTAAAATGCAATGTTGTGGCTAGCTGTGTCTTGCATGTGACGTCATGAATCTTGACGCTCTACGGAGGACCACTGAAGGCAGAAAATCTGGATCTCAAAAATAACATTTTCGAGAGTTGATTACTGCGGGCCTCAAACATATTTTGAAGAGGGAACTTGTTATATTTGATCAGTAAGGCACCCTCCTTGAAATGATATGAATTCAAAACACTTTTGATTCTTCGGGTGACTACTTTAAGTTCTTCTTTTTTCAGTACCATATTTTGGATGTGTTCATCATGGGTTTTGAGTCAAATGTATTCTTTATACAACAACAACCTCGTAGGTGACTTGACTATCCAGTTGTATGGACGTGTGGACATTTATATTAGTATCACCCTCATCAGACCCCGTGTCCACACACAACATTTTCCGTGATTAGCCGTGATTAGTTATACCCTTTCGGGATAGTTATACTGTTTCGCGATAGTTATACGATGAAATTGTGTGTGTGGACGCTTACTAACTATACGTCGTATAACGAAACGTCGTATAACGAAACGATGCAAAAACCTGCGTTTCGTTATACGACGTATAACTAATCACGCCTAATCACGGAATGTGTTGTGTGTGGACGTAACTAGATTAACTAGTCGAGCTAGAGCGGTATAACTGGGCGGGGCTTAACATGACCTCGTGCGAAAGGAGACCTGACCTCTCATTTTCGCTTCCATTCCATGACCGCAGTAGCAAACTGCGCACCTGTACGACTCTCGCTGTAGAGTTTCGTGATTACTTTCTTGTGTGTTTCGACACCCAGGAATGTATATGGTGATTCTTTATCCGACGTTTCTTGTGTGTGGACACCCTGGAATTTATACGATGATTCTTTATACGACGTTTCGTTGTAGAGTTTCGGTATAAATTATTTTGTGCGTGGACACGCTGAAAGTCTAATAACATAATACTCTTAAAAATCAAGATACCGCAATCGTTGTAATTGCTTTATTATCTTACTTTTAAAAACATGTAGATGTAGCATGTTTTGGAACAGAAATATGTATTCTACATAAGAACAAAGCACGCAGTGAGGCAAATCATTTCTTTCGTAGGAGTATGAAGGTCAGACGGTGATTATTCACGCGTGCCCTGCTGCTCTGGGGATTGCCTGTTTCCTAGTTAGTGACTTGAGGGTGCGTTTATGCTTGATTTTGAAGGTACAATGAGCGATCTGAAACGCTCATCGTAAACGCTCATTGTAAACGCTCATCGTAATCGCAGTTCCACGGTGTACTGTTTATGCTCACTTCTCTGGCTCCTCCAGGCAAATCTGGCTGGGTGACCTTGCAGCTGGATTCGCAAACCTGCACTGCGCATGCTACGTAGACCACTAGAGGTCAGTGCGTTGACCCCAATAAAACGCGTTTACAAATGAGTGTGCGTTTATGCTTCCCAGAATCGCCGATTTTTCAGCATCGCCGATCGTGAACGCACCTTTTTGTGAGTTTACGATCGGCGTTTTTAGGCGATTCTACAAAAATGAGAAAGGACGCAACCGTGTTTTGAACTAAACGCGTAACAGCTGCCTGATTCTGGCCAGAGAAAGTTGAGCATAAACATACCCTTAGATGTAGCATCTATCGGAAGTAACTTTAAATTAGTGCAGCATATTGTGCAACGAAACTTAACGAAATTTAAAGAGCATGATTTTTGTTTATATTGCCTACAGGGAAATCAAACTATTATATTCGATACTGTATTAAACTGACATGCACGTAATGGATAAGTGTCGAGCAGCTAATATTACTCAGGCAGCAGATCTTGAATGTCTGGAATACATGATAAATAATACAAATACAGACGGCGGGCAATGCCTTGTAAAAAGTACACGCATACATAGACGTACACCGAACCACTATTTACTTATCTGTGCTGTAAGCTCTAATTGAATGATTTTTTTATTGAATTTCCAACCAAGGAAAACGAATTTATTGTTGACATGTTTCACGCCGCATTTCGACGAGTCCCCAGTCAGTGCATGTCGCTAGTTAATAGAGATCTGTCTCGATCGCTTTAGAATAGACGTTTTGTTCCTAAGCTGCCAATGAAAATCCATGCTTTTTAGCAATGGCGTGATTGTTGTTGATCATTATCTTTCGAAGTTCTCTTTTCATGTTTATTTCGATATATCAGTGTATATGTCGTATTCCCCTTTCACTTGTCTGCTCACTTTTCCATGTCCTTGGTATTAATCAGCTTCTGTTCCCCTCCTCCTCCATATCATTTATGTTATCGTCTTCTTTTTCTTTTTCTTCCTCTTTTCTGCTTGTTCTACTTCATCCTTATGATTTCTATATATTTGTTTTCATCATCTTCTTTGACATCTTCTTCACGTTATTTTTCTTTGGTTTGATTTTTACAATATTATTATATTTCCTATCACAAGTCATATTCGTATTATATCTTAAAATTGTTTTTCTCACGTCTATCATCTTTTCCTTTGACCACAACTGGATTTGCTCCTTCTTAAATGTATCTATATTTATATATTTGCATTCTTTCTTATATTTCGTCTTCATGTTCTCCTTCTTCTTGTTTTCCATTTTTTCCAGATATTTTGAAGTAATTTGTGATTATTCGGAATGAGTTTTGAGATTGAAGCTCGTGTTGCAGTATTATTCGGGAGACATGCAATCTTAGCAAGGTCTTTGAATCGTTGATGTATTACTGGCCTTTGTCACGCCAGCATTTAATCTGGTTTGTTGCAAAAATAAACCTTCTTGCTAAAGTAGAAACATTTATTGTACGAGACAAATTAAGCGGTATAGATCGTAATTTCACCCCTCACTTTCAAATCCGAAACATATTGAAACCGGATTCATAATTTCTTCCCGTAAATGATTGTAACCTTCTACTTGCAAACGCGTTTTCTCTGTGTCTCTCGTTTTAATCCGTCGAATTACTATTTTCTGTGCAACAACGTATCAGGAAAAATAACCTGAAGGTACAAGGTGTAATCAGTAAGTTAAAAAGAAATCCATACACAAATAAATTATGCATATTTCAAACGTCATGTCATAAAGAATGTATGAGCCATTTGTCACAGTCACGCTAATCACATTTCAGCTGCCCTTTACAACTTACAAATCTTTACAAATGATATTTGTTTCTAGACATCATCTCAATTTCGAACAGAATAAAGACTTTTAAAATATATTTTCATTAACTTTATAAATCATGGCATATGAAATATTTGAGAGAATAACCAATTGGGAACTGCATACTAGAGCGAAGCCAATGCATGCGTATACATACTTTACGATAATCCCAACAAAATTGTTTTACACTCAACGCTGTGAATGGCTTCGTTTCTCTAGATCTCTCTAACCTAATTGTGAAGGTCTTCCAAACCGTTTTAGGAGATACCAAGCCATTTGTTTTTCAGGAATCGGAGATTTTTATATGTCACCCCAGAGCAAACGATGTATTCTTGAATGACGACCTACTTACAGCAAGCGCCTTGGCCTTGTTTTATCACTAATGACTAATCATCGATATGTTTGTACACGGGGGCTGCCGGCTCATGTTACCACCGCGGAGCTGTGCGGGTCGAAAACACCTGATGTGTTTTATGGCACACTGTATTTTACAAATCGTTCTTATTCCATTAAACTGATGGATGGGGTGTCCGATAAAAGTTTGTCCCGAGAAGAGGGTAAGGTAAAACGGTCGATGGGGAATAAAAAGTAAAAACTCATTTAAAGTAATAGAAATTCAGTACAAATCACTGTTTAACGATGCTCTATCTAGTTTATCGCGGAAACTTATATTTGGTAGAATGACATAGCAAGAAATTAGTATATACTATGTTCACATCTTATGAAGAAAGCTTACTGAATATAATTCAATCTCAACTACTTTCGAATAATCAACCTAAAAGAAGTGTAGCTGTAAACGAATGGACTTGATTAACGATAGTCAGCGACTTAATCTCTACATGGTCAGCGTTCGCGAAACAGACCGAAGTTCTCCCTACGCTTCGGTTTCGCGCCAGTTACACGCATTATTGCTGCGGTCGCGTCGTCCGTAGTCGTATTAAACCCGATTGGCCCGAGTCAGGCCATGGGAAAGACACGTAGTCGCGTCAGGCTACACTCCCTTTACGTCAATTTCAAAAGTTCTGTCCAACATGTCCGTCACCGTTTAATATTTACAAACATTACAATGACGTATTACGTATCCTAACGTGATTATTATGGGATGTACAATACAATAGTGTGTTAAAATCGCCCTTGAGTGGGTGTTTCGAAAGTAATGTAAACCAGAATTAAATCAGGTAAGGCAAGAATAAGAAATCATTATTTATAGAAAGAACATGCAATTTGTAGTAAAACATGCCTGCCCTATTATTTGTTACTCAAATTATTTGCTGTCTGGTGCTATATTGCACGAAATCCTGAATTTTCTTCTATTAATACTACCAATTATCCCTCTATACAAAACATATCTTACGAGCTACCAGAAGTGTTGGAAGAACAGTTATCAAATGGATGATGTCAATGCATTCGGAATCATGGTTGTATTTATCAGCATCAAATCAAAACACGTAATAGCCTCACATCTAAGGAAGAAACTTAATTCAATAAATTCAACTTCTCAAACCCGTAAATATGATGAACCCAGGTGTGAAAACAAGTAGTTTAACTATCATTCCAAGTTCAAGTTCTCAGTATGAGGTCTTTTTAACACACTTAAATAGTGCTGAAATGTTATTTATTTTCAAGGCTTTTTTAAACACGAGAGCAATGTCCTCTATCGGAGAATCAGTGAAAAATAAAACTCAAACGAAATTATGTAATTTTGATCATAAATTGGAAATACTTGCAATGCCGGCGTTTAAATATCGAATATTAAAATAATGAGTCCACATCTACTCTAGACATTTTACGTAATGTTGGACTTCCATTGTGAGAAAAAGAGAGAGAGAGAGAAAGAATGTATGTTGGCAAATTTCTGACGCCATCTACACCATTTGGAATTAAATTCATTGTGGCGCGCTTTTGAAAGGAATCACGTTTCTATGGTAGAGCGAGGCGTCAAACTCTCGCTGATTTTGGAAGTGGTTTTGTTCGCTTCGACAGCAACGCCTGAACCCCTGCCGTGCGGTCATTGTATGGATGAAATTCCTCCACTTCATTTCTTTGCCTCCATTTATTTCGTTGGTTATGGTAATAATTGGCATATAAAAAAGCATTTCAAGGAGTTCTTCTTTGTTAAACTTATCGCTCGCCATTCCCTATCTTTCTTTGTTGACTCATTATCATAATTGACGTTCTGATAGTAGTCGTAGAAGTATTAGTAGTAGTAGTAGTAGTAGTAGTAGAATAAGAACAAGAAATAGTAGTAGTAGTAGTAGTAGTAGTAGTAGTAGTAGTAGTAGTAGTAGTAGTCATGGTAGTATAGGACGTAGCAGTATAACATAGACAAGTAATATCGCTATATACATGATATACAAGGGTGAACCGAAAGATAGTAGTAGTAGTAGTATAATTAGTATTAGTAGTAGTAGTAGTAGAAGTAGTAGTAGTTGTTGTAGTTGTAGTAGTAGTAGTAGTAGTATTAGTAGTAGTAATAGTAGTAGTAGTAGAAGAAGAAGAAGTAGTAGTAGTAGTAGTAGTAGAAGTAGTAGTAGTAGTAGTAGTAGTAGTAGTAGTAGAAGTAGTAGTAGAAGTAGTAGCAGTCGTGGTAGTAGAGGACGTAGCAGTATACCATAGACAAATAATGGTGCTATATACATGATATATGAGGGTGAACCAAATGAAAAATGTTGACAATATTGTCTATCCGATTTAATCTATTCTGTCATTGTGATACTCTTTCGTTTCTATATCTCTATATTTGTAGTATGGGTGTGTTTGTGTGTGTATGTCTATCTGTCTGTCTGCCTGAATGTTTGCCTCTTTTTTTTTCTCTCTCTCTCTTTCTCTCTCTCTCTCTCTCTCTCTGTCCCTCGTTTTCTCCCTGCTTCTATCGTGCTTATCTAATGTCATTCTACAGTTTAGTCTTTCGTAGCCTTGCTACGTCTTTTGCTTCCAAGTGTGTGAATGTATTCTTGAATACACTGTCCCCATACACCAGCCTGTTGTAGAGATGGACGTATTATTGGCCTGGTTTGGGGAAACTGGGGTTAGGAGGAGTGTTATTTCCACAAAACACCCATCGTTCCCTTTCGCGACAAGAAATCGATCAGACAAAACAAACGCTCGCACATGATTGTCAAAGGAACCCTCGGCACGTAATCCAATAGCTACAATTTGCGAACATCTTTTTACTTAATTGGCAGGGTAAGGACTAAGTTTAAAGTAGAATGTAGTCTATAATAGTCAGGAAGAATAGGAATTTTCCATTATCATCCTAAAAAGCGCTTTATGCGATTACTGTCGACCGGGGTTTATAGACACCAAGTGTGGTAGCAATATTCACAATATGCGAACGTATTTTTTTACTTTATTGACAGGGTTGCGGTTGAGATAATCTCGAGAAATACATGCAGTCCTATGTGTAGACAGAACGAGTAGTGATTCCGAATATAGCGTTAATATCAGCTTCTCTCTGAGTATTATCGACAAGGAACAAACGCACAAAATTTGTATCGGCACTACGAAAAGTACATTCAAGTATTAAATGTGCAAGTACAGTTGTATGTTCTATACAGCAAACAGATTTCCGATAATACTAGTGCTAACGTGTGTTGGTGTTTTAAAGAAAAAAATTATAGATAACTGAATGAGTTATAGCGATGTAAGACTTATCAGAATAATCAAGAGATAATATAGTCAGCAAAGCATTCTGGCTGAATCAACAGAGCTTATGCCATTGGTACAGCACATGAACCCAACATTGTTCAGGCAATATTAACGAGAAATAGATATTCGTTGTGATAGTGTAAAAATACCCGGCCTACTTACCCGGCTTACTTTCGTTAGGGAGGGAGGGGTAGGTTTTGTATAAGCAAATAATATAAGGAAGTATCACATTGTACGTCAATATTGAATAACATACCAATTAAACATGGAACAGGTAATAGCAAACATCAACCTGATCAGTTACCACAATTTGTCAAATTTACCTCAAATGGAAAAAGAAAACGACAAGAACTAAACTTCATCTTCTTTTCAGATTGCAAAAATTGTCTTAACGTAAAAGGTGTTCAAAGTTGATGATGATTATGTTGACGACGACGATGATGTGGAGGAGGATACTGATGAAGGTCGCCTCTCTAAAGCCCTTTTAAAATATATTTTCCTTTTTTTACAAGAGACCTGAGAACAAAAGAGGTACTGCCAAGTGCCCCGAGACCATGAGTTTCATTTTTTATCCACAATTGTTCTGATTAATGCCACATACTTGAAGATCACGCAGAATAGGAAGTCGCCTCTTCGTTTAAAAATGGAGGCTTCATTGGACAATCAATCGTTGTGTTGGCATAATTAACTTTATAATTACAATGTCCATCAATGAAAGAAACCATTGAAGTGGACGCTCTCGAGGTGTCTTTCAAAACTGTTTTTAGTTATATTTAATGATGTACCTAATAAAGAAAGCATAATTGGAAACGCAGCGATCAATTTGCTCAACAAAAAGCGCAGAAGACCGCCAGACACATAAGACCGATGGTCTTATCTCCGAGGAAAGGATAACACATGATGTTTCCAGGCATCAATATTTGTTCAATAATCGTTGTAGGTTAAAACGCCTATATTTCTTTTTAGAAGAAGAGAGAAAGGTAAACTTACCTGATTAAACGACACTGTTCTAAATGAGTTTTCTAACTAAACTCTTTAACTTTTGATGATCTGTATATAGCTCTAAGATGAATGATATATTAGGTGGATTTGCAAGCTAAGTAAAATTCTGGCGTTCTGAATAAAGAAAAGAGAGCAATAGACGTATGAACGTAGGGAATTACCAGGATCATATTCTTCTTTCTTCCCATTGTCAATGATACGTTTTCGTGGGTTTGCGCTCGGGTCCTTTATAATGGAAAATAGATAATTTTTCAAATACATGACGTACTCAAACGTATTTGGTGAGATCGTCACAAAGATGTATCTATTAATATGCAATCAACAGATTATACATACAACAAAACAATTTTATTGATATCGCTTAAATCGTGCACTACAATCATGATGGTTTATTGAAGATCTTGTAAAGGGATTTTTGTTTGAAAGAATGTGATGGATAAGATAATTGTAATCCTCTATTTATACATTCAGACTTACATTCAATTCATTTTTCCGTCTGCATAGATTAAAACTCTAATATCCCTAACGCTATACTGATAGAGCAATGATAATTATAGTAACAATATAAATAATAACAATAATAATGATATATGAATAAGATGATAATCATAATCCCACAGTTATATTCCGATTTGTCCTGTATAAAACACTCCAATGTTTTTTTAGGTGTATACAATACAACTTTATATTCCGTAGTAATACCCTTCGCCATGTCTGATGGTCTTTGCTTCGTAGTAATTGTAGTAATAATGATATTAATAATGATAGTAGTAGTAGTAGTAGTAGTAGTAGTAGTAGTAGCACTAAGACGAAGAAGGAGGAGGAAGGAGGAGGAAGAAAAAAAGGAGGAAAAGAATAAGCTGTATTATATCATTATGATGATAATGATTATAATAAACGATAATATTAGTAATGATAATAATAGTAACTATAACAATAATAATAAAACTACTACTACTAATAATAATAGTATCGACTATACATGGAATATACAGAGCGACACGATGCATTCCGGTGGTCTTAATCAAATTACTTTCATGAGATTCATTTTGAATTTTCAGTCTCGAAAAAGAGAGTAACAATTCATCACAGTATAAAAATGATTTCTGTGATCCCTCCTTTTCGATTCATTTCTCCTAATGACTCGAGAGAGGTAACTGATTCCTACAATTTGATTCCTACCATATTTTGATGACACTGAAAGGTATAGAATTGATGGGTTTAATTTGACTCCTGCCATTTGATAGCACTGGAAGGTATAGATTTGATGGGTTTAACCGAAGAGGGTTGTCGCTTTTGATGTATCGCAATTCAGTACTGTCAACTCGGGCTTTGCCTTTGGTGACTGGCAAACGATGAAATGCATCTGTACAAGGGTTTTAAAGCATCTCTTCTTTTTTTTCTCGTATTTATTTGCTTAGTTCATTGACTGTACGTTAACTGAATTCGTTTGGTGCTTTTTTTAAATGTACTTCTGATTAAAAAAAAATGTCCCATGTGAATTAAAGGGAGTGTAGCTTGGTAAATACTAGTTAACGCCATCTACGTCTTCTTTTAGACTTAATCTCTACATGGTCAGCGCGCGCTAGCGTTCGTGAAACAGACCGAAGTTCTCCTCACGCTTCGGTTTCGCGTATGTTGCACACACGTGATTGCTGCGGTTGCGTTGTCCGTAATCGCATACCCGATTGGCCCCGAGTCAGGCCATGGGAAAGACACGTAGTCTCGTCATGCTACACTCCCTTTAAACGCCATTACAACAACTTCCGACAAACAATGAAGTACAGTGACGTATACGACCTACTCCGAACTTGAATTCTATGAGATGAACAAAAGGGTATTACACATGTCCTTCAGTGAATTTTCTCGTCTTTGGGATCGCCATACACAGCATTGATAATGCGTTATTAGATGACAAGATCATTTGATACTTTGAAATTCAATGTTTTTACCTGAATAACTAAAAAACTGTACCCCCCCCCCCCCCCACACGCACACACACAAAAAAATACCTCTCAGTTGGCAGCTGGTTTGATAACAAGTGGTGACGATCAATTATGGTCAATACTTAAACGACTTGGTCGAGACAGCTGAGTAGCTGACCTACAAATTTAACCGTGCATTAACAAAATCGAAGGCAGATTTGGAGGCGGGGCGGAGGCGATGGCGGGGTCACTGTTATCTCCCGAACCACTGAGAAGCAAAATGATAAAGATAATAAATGGTATCTTCTCCGATTATTGATTGAAAAGAAATTCAGAGTAGCAAAATAAGACCAAGTTTTGTTTTCTTCTTAAAAAATGTAAAAGGAAAATGGGTCATATGTCTTCGACGAGCTACAGACATAGGTATTAAGTATATGCTGAATTTACCCAGTTGGGGGCGTACCCCCTTTGTTGCCGTTCCATCTTCGGGCGCATTTTATTTAGGGAGTCTTTATTCCTACAAAGATTCTGCATATGTTACATACAGTACCCTAAAAAATGGGTTTGACAATTAAGTACCCAATCATTACTTTTGCCTTTTCACATTGCAACATTACGAAAAGTACCAGTGATACGTATTCCATTGACGCTCTTGCGTAAACAAAAATAGAAGAAAATGGAGGCGATACTCGGGCAGCTCATCGATTTTTTTTTTATGCTGGGGCAATCAAACAGGATAGAGGGTGGTGAGAGCCTGAGAGGATATATACGCCGGCCCCACCCTTCGCTGGATGGATACGCCACTCAACACACATCTACTTAGGTTGAGTGAGAGCATTGGCACTGAGCTTCAGAATGAATGCTTTTTGGAGAAGTATGACTGCCCCCTATCAGCTGATCGATGTGACCTGTCGTCGGGCTAGGGAGTCAAGACCACTTGATGATTATTAGAACGTTTGAGTGGTA
The DNA here is from genome assembly GCA_035222895.1 of Strongylocentrotus droebachiensis. Lineage (NCBI taxonomy): Eukaryota > Metazoa > Echinodermata > Echinoidea > Camarodonta > Strongylocentrotidae > Strongylocentrotus > Strongylocentrotus droebachiensis. Next base: position 12,631 of record JAVYIG010003170.1, on the reverse strand, counting down.
TGCTTGAAAATCAGTAGTGGCTGTTTGTAAATACTCTTTATTTAGTCGTGTGGGTGTGTGAGATAGGGAGAGAGAGAAGGAGAGAGAGAGAGAGAAAAAAGAGAGAGAGAGAGAGAGAGAGAGAGAGAAAAGAGAGAGAGAGAGGGAGAAAGTGAGTGAAAAGGAGAAAGAAAGAGAGAGACAGTTCTTTTGTTTGGTGGTGGTTGTTGCTATTTTACCTGACTGCTAAGAAAGTAATGCTTGATAGTAAGCAACCAGACGACCGACGGCTTTAGGTCCTCTCCGAGGTGAAAAGAAGAGAGAGAGAGAGAGAGAAGGGAGAGACAGTGTGAGAGAAAAGGAGAGAGAGAGGGGGAGAAAGAAATAAAGAAAGAAAATATCCCCAAAGAAAAGATGGAGGAAGAACGTAAGGGAGACAGACACGGAGGCATAGGAAAATAGAGAGTCATATTTACAGAGAAGAATCGTTTGCTTACGACATTATAACTACTGTTTACGAAATGCGATTGCCTCACATTTTCAATTGGAGTTGAATGTGGATGAATGAATTGAGATAGGATTAGATTAATACAATTAATGTAGGAGACAGCGAAAAGCTGCATGAAATATTTGCTGGATGAATAAATTATCAGTAAACGAGAAAAGCAATGAATGAGATATTAATATAAATGCTTATAGATGAAATGAAGGAATACTCTCAAGACTGACGATGTAAACTAAACTATGTAAGCACGAGTGAATTAATGACATGATGGAGGCTTGTATATCGTTGTTTATTAAGTAAATTGATAATTGACGATGACTAGATAGATAAATAAACAAAACGTGATGGAATGAGTTGATACAAGAGAAACAGTGTATGAATAAACGACCGAGGTTTGCTTGGATGAAGGAAAATAATATACACTTGGTAAATGAATTTAAAAAGTATGAACACGATTGCATAATTTCATGAATTGATTTAAGATTATGCTAGGTTTACCCCTCCCCCTCCCCCTCCCCCACGACGCTCCCTATCCCCCTTCCATGATTTCTTAGGCTTCGCACGCTAGTGCATGTGTTGCACAATGGCAGGAGAAGCGCAATAGACGATTTGGCGCCAACCTACCGGTAATACAAAACCAACACGATACTTCAAATGTGTTTCCCAAAACTATAATCCCTTTTAAGATGTGTATCTCGATGATAGCTTTAAGACAGGCGATGGGAGGACGTATAGAGTAGCATACGCAATGTTATGTGGACCTTTGAGATGTGCGGTTCAGTTGCGAAAGCACTCAAGTGGCAGATTGCTAAAATTCAACTTTGATTTGTTGTTTTAAAGAAAGAAAGCAAATCGAAGCGTTTCGAAATTCATTGGACTTTATTCATTAAAAAGATAGATAGCACTCTGAAGAAAACAAATACTTTACGTAAAATGGTTAGTGTTTCAGATTGTTCCTCTTTTGAAATTATTCCCAAACTAAATTTTGATATCTACATAATTATGACACTTCTTTCCTCTCGGCAATGTAGAGCAGAAGAGATGGAAACTTAAAGATGGATCGGGGACAGAGACTTGCGTGAAGAAAAGAAAATGCAACAAAGATTGAAAGGAAGCACTGAGGAAATAAAGCCCGCCCCCTCAGGCTAGCCATGAAAAGCACATGCAACCTGAAACTCGAAAAACTCCACTCGTGTTAAGGGCAGTTGGAAACCGATCCCCCACATGTGACGCGACTGAAAGGTAGAAAGAAGGTGGAATAATAGAAATATAAACGATATTTATTTACCCAGACAACTTCTTATTTATGTTACGTTCGACAGTTTTCATAACTTAAAGGAACAAGTCCGCAACTGCATGAATTAAAAATGTGGTAATACTTCACAACAATTCAAATGCAAACAACTAATATGCGTACTTTATCCCCCTAAAAAAAAAAAATTATGTTTCCCCCATCTTATTAAAGTATTCAATGGAATTGAAATAAGCATTTTGATTTATATACAGTCCATGTTCTTCGTTAAAAAAATTAATTCGATACATTTTATCAGCTCATTTTAGTAATACCATACAATTGAATTACTTTTCTACATGATTGAAATTCTCTGTAAAAGTATTTCAACATTAAAGAAAACATTGACTTCCAGTCAAGTAGTTATATTTTGAAAGAAAGTGTTGTGAAGCAATAGGGGAAGGTTAATCTTGTGGTCATTTAAGAATGTGTGTAAACTTAAAGGAACTTGTAGAATGATCATTAAAGGCCCACTGTACTACTTGTAGTTACTTGCTCCCTCTATAGAAAGCAATACCTAATCGGTGACCATTGGTCCCCCATGATCCTCTTTTGCTTATGTTAATTGAGAGCTGAGTTGATGAGATAGCCACCTGTCAGTGACCTTCCTGGGTAGTCTAATCCCTCCTAGCCAAACTAGTACATATGGGTTTTAAGAAAAGAAAGTGACTGGCATGCATTGGGAACATAAATGGGTTATCGAAGTACACAAACTTTAAAGGCCCAAACTTGGTATATGGCGATTTTGACAACACATTTAAAAACCCTGGTGCTCAGTCATCCGTGGATGAAACATCATGAGTAGGGTATCATTGGACAGATAACAACGTACTCTTCACCATAAGATAGATTTCAAAGTTATATTGGTTCCCAAAGTTGGGGACACTTTTGTATACGTACTGTTTGTTAGTTCAGGTTAGCCGCTGTGCTTATCGTTATTGGTTACGTAGATAATATGATTAGATTTAGAATACGCATTCTATTTTATCTAGAAAAAAACAAAGTGGAGCTCATCTGTGGATCAGTTCATGAGTAAGAGTGCTTTGTAGACTCTTCACCGCTTTCCTATCATGGCTTAATTAGCAAAATGGTTTTCAAAAAAGTTTGTTTTTAAAGGCTTATACGTCCAGTAACATATGAGAATGACGATCCATCTCAGGTCACCCCCTAATTTTGTCCCCCCCCCCCCCCCCCTGAGGGATGTTAGAAACATGACAGTGCAAATTACTCATGTTATAAGATAAAACATTAAAATAATAGATGACAAATCTGGTTGAAGAGTTGCTGGTTTCCCATTACCCGTGCACGTGACAAATGATTTCCATAATTCCCTGATACCCCCAGGGCATTAAATAGGAAGATGTATCTAGCAAAGAAATACGAAAGACGGACACGTTTTTCCTGTTCTTTTTTGTGAAAATAAAGCATCTGGTTAAAAGAAGAAAGTCGAAATTGGAGAAACAAACATACCGGAATAGCATTTTCAGGCCGCGTTTATGAAACGGTGTCGTGTTGTTAAACCGTTAATATGTAATCGAGATCGTGAAACGGAAATTGTCGATAGAGGAACTAGTAAGGAGAGAGATGGAGGAGGGAGAGGGGTTGATTGCAAAATCTAGGCCGGGACAGATACATGCATGAAATCCGTTAGAAGAACAAGGAAATGTGGATATTGAAACCAAAAACTAGGGACATGTAGAAAATAAAACAAGGTGATGGATTTGACAGGGGGAAGGATGTTTAAGAAGCGGGATGAGGGATAAACTTACGTTGTCATGGTAATCGGGTGGTAGAGAGATTGATAATACCTATTACGCCTCTACATAAACACGAAGCTAGATAAAACAACGAATAAAGATAATAGTGTATTTTCACAGCACACTATATTTGGATGTGATGTGCGGGTCTTGTATGCTCTGGTCATTGATAATACCATTGAAGGGATTGGGTATCTTTGTCTTAGATTCTAAACAAAATCCTGGATTTATCTCATGCTGCAATAATACTTATAAACCTTTAGGTCAGTCAGGAATCCCATGACTTTTACAATCGAACCGCCTGTCTGATTATCAATATATTAATATGGTATGCATTCGAAATTTCAAAAACCGTTTTCCCAACGGATTTTTTAACGCTACAGTATATTGGGGAATACATTTTTACTTTTTTGAGGCACGTCATGATCATTTTGAAGCGTAATTTGTGTTAGAGCTTCAATGTTACACCATATCACAGACACTGATAATACGTAGGGCCATGCATCTCAGATTTGCAAAACTGGAAACGTTGTTAAACGATGTCTTTAAATGTACGGAACAAAACATTGTGAGGTGTGAATATATGGGCCGTTTATAAGAAACCTATTCACACGATTTCAAATCAATGAAATCAAGAATTTATTGTTGCTTACTGTGTATTGTCATTTGTTCCATAATTTATTTGATATTTATTGTCATTGCCTCTCTCTATTTCCTATTCCACCTCCACTCTTCCAGGGCCTTCGCTCTCCCACATTTCACTCCCACTCTCCCCCTTCTGTCTCTCTCCTTACTTCCCTCTCTCTCTCTTTCTCCCTTCTCTCTTCCCCTCACCCGCTCCACCTCTCTCTCTCTCTCTCTCTCTCTCTCTCTCTCTCTCTCTTCCTCCCCTCTCTCTCTCTCTCTCTCCCTTCTCTCTTCCCCTCACCCGCTCCACCTCTCTCTCTCTCTCTCTCTCTCTTCCTCCCCTCTCTCTCTCTCCCTCTCTCTCTTTCTTTCTCCCTTCTCTCTTCCCCGCACCCGCTCCACCTCTCTCTCTCTCTCTCTCTTCCTCCCCTCTCTCTCTCTCCCTCTCTCTCTTTCTTTCTCCCTTCTCTCTTCCCCTCACCCGCTCCACCTCTCTCTCTCTCTCTCTCTCTCTCTCTTCCTCCCCTCTCTCTCTCTCCCTCTCTCTCTTTCTTTCTCCCTTCTCTCTTCCCCTCACCCGCTCCACCTCTCTCTCTCTCTCTCTCTTCCTCCCCTCTCTCTCTCTCCCTCTCTCTCTTTCTTTCTCCCTTCTCTCTTCCCCTCACCCGCTCCACCTCTCTCTCTCTCTCTCTCTCTTCCTCCCCTCTCTCTCTCTCCCTCTCTCTCTTTCTTTCTCCCTTCTCTCTTCCCCTCACCCGCTCCACCTCTCTCTCTCTCTCTCTCTTCCTCCCCTCTCTCTCTCTCCCTCTCTCTCTTTCTTTCTCCCTTCTCTCTTCCCCTCACCCGCTCCACCTCTCTCTCTCTCTCTCTCTTCCTCCCCTCTCTCTCCCTCCCTCTCTCTCTTTCTTTCTCCCTTCTCTCTTCCCCTCACCCGCTCCACCTCTCTCTCTCTCTCTCTCTCTTCCTCCCCTCTCTCTCTCTCCCTCTCTCTCTTTCTTTCTCCCTTCTCTCTTCCCCTCACCCGCTCCACCTCTCTCTCACTCTCTCTCTCTCTCTCTCTTCCTCCCCCTCTTTCTCTCTCTCTCTCTCTTCCTCCCCCTCTTTCTCTCTCTCTCTCTTTCCTTCTCCCTTTCTTTCTATTTCTCTCTTTTCTCTCTATTTCCACCCCCCACATTAAAAAAATCAGCTACCCTTCCCTGATATTCCCTTTATTCTATAGAGTCACATCTTTCTCAATTATCTTCAGCGTCTAACCGTTTATCGCAGAAATCTAACACTTCTTTGTTTTTTTCCAACTTTTCTCCAACATCTCCCGATGTCCATCTACAAATGTGTGACTTTTTTCACCTCCAAACAAAGAAAACAAAAAGAAAAGCTAACTTCATTATATTCATCAACTCGTCTAGTATATCACTCGCGGGCGTCAAGCAGTCTCGGTCGACGATTCTAAACAAGACGGTCGTATCCGTGCTTTCCCAAATCATAGCCGAATCAGGCCAGCATCCGCAAATTCAATTTTACATGGGATGTAACGAAAATTATCAATCACGATTTCGTATTGCACCATAATATTTGACCCCCTCGCTGTTTAGAGGCGGTGTTTAACAATTTGTGTTTTCTGTCAGTGTATTATTTCTACATCAATTATGTCTCTCTATCCGTCATGTAGCCTGTTTTCATAATTCTGCTAGATGAAAAAGTAATATATTAATTCCACGTGGGAGTATTGTTCGAACTATGGAACATTATTTTCTCCGAGGGATGATCCGAATATCACAATACCCTTTACTTAGATTATGGTTTGTTTTGCAACGAAAGTTTACAAGCATAAAGAGCAATTTGTAAAGGCATATTTTGTTCGGTAAACAAGTGTATTTGTTAGCCCTTCCAGGCTTGTAGGTGTTTAGTTAAACCAACATTTTAAATGAATAGTCGTAGTTCTTTAGGACGTATGGAAATTCAACAAAGAAAATAAATTGTGAGTCGAATGTCCGGGCAACATGCCAACCGGAGAATTACCACCTAGAACGATTAATCCCATGAGAGCACAATCATACCCTAAGCAATTTTCCCTCAGATATTACATCCTATTGAAAGATTGGTTTAAAAGCCTGTATTTTCATAAGAATTAGGAATAAATGTATTTTTGTTTTCTCTTCCATCATACAGGTTTCGATACGGCTTCAAGCGTGTGTTCCTCTGCCTCCTACCCATCCGGATTAACGGATATAGCCAACAGCAGGGCTCCAACGTCCCCGCAAGCTCCAATGCTACCAACACCACCAACTACATGTGCAGCCAGCGAATCGTCAACGGCAAAGACCACAGAACCGTGTCTTATCGGATGCCTTCGGTCGGTATAACATCGGCCAGCGATTCTGCCGAGGACACGATGTGATGCCGAAGGTGCTTGCCGAACATGAAAAACCACGGGATGTCTTGATCGATGCACGTAGGCTCTCTGTCTCTCTGGTGACCCGAAGTGATACCGACAGTGACCGAAGTAAGTCGACCGAACGAACGTATATGCCGTGATGCGGAGATGTGTTTCGCACGGAACTGGATTGTTGAAGATAAGAACTGCAAGGCAAGTGGCCTAACTGTAACATCCTTACCCTGTTTGAACTGAGAAAGACTTTTATTTTGTCGACGAAAATGGATGCGGGTTTGATGACATTTTTTACAGCATGTTAATAAACTAGTTGCCCTGAGACAAACCGGAATCTTATTGATACTAACTAACTAAGCATACGATGGTATGTAGCAGTCCACGTATTGTGTGTGATGTTCAGCTTTTCTCAAAAAGAATGTTTTCTGCAGAAAGTGTAATACCAAGTTACCATAGTTACAAACACCCACCTACCCACCCTCATCCACGACCAAATAATTGCTTTACCCATATCCATAGTTCAGTTTATCGCTAAAGTTAAGCCGTTTTCTTTTCTCTCTTTTTTTGTTATGACCAATGAAACATATCTCAATCGGAGTGCAAGGAATGATTGTTGTTATCAAATATGTTAATGTATTACGTTCCTTTATAAGATGATCATGGGGAAAACTCTTCATGTTTAGTCTACCCATTGCATGCATTTCTAGGCGAGCTCTCATGTGACTTCCAAAGTGCTTTGTTTCAGAACAATATGATATGTATTCAGTTTGTAATTGTTAGACATTTGTTTCTGATTGTAGGATATCCCGGAAATCTCAAGTGTGTGACGATATGTCCAGTATGTCACTGAGTAGTCGGCTCTCATGGGGAATTCGACACCGTTCGGGTGTTTACCCAATACCAGGTGTTGTCAATCACCAGGGTTAGCCTTGAGTTTTATGACCATTGGACCTTATGTAATGCTTTGATTTGCCCGAAGACTCTCGAGCTCTCCGAGAGATTAGGGGGTAAATCTTGACTGGACTATGGGTTTGCTGTGTGCAAATTTGTACCCCCATTAATGGTATTTCCACCAAGTCTGGTGTCAGCGAATTATGGCCTTCTGCACATGGAAACTGGCGATCCAATCCCTTTAAGAAGAAACAAATCATAAACCCTGCAGTGCAAAACGACACTGGGTGATTAATTGCCCCAAGACATAGTCTACCCCCTCCCCTATCTTTGTATTTATATTTATGCATACATTAGTATTTATTTACCGTGCTTAGCTTTGGTATAGGCAATGGTGAGGGTTCTAGCACAAATCATCGTCTACATTTAAAATTGAAGAGTGGACAAACCCTAGATCAAATTAAATTCAAAAGGTGCCAGAAAATTAAATAAAATCGGGTAAACTTGAGGCAGACTGTAATTAATATTTAGAATGTTAAGAGCTCTACAAGAAAACTATCTAAATTTGAAACGTTATCATTTACTTTGTAAGCTACGCTCGACACTGTTCCGCAGTTATCATGGAAAAGGGAGATTATTTTGAGGATAGTTGATTGAAATCAAACGTTATGTTTCATTTCAAAATCGAAGGATCTGCTTGATTCTGCCTAATTGTCAAAATAATTTACAAAATTAAGGATGTTACGAGTTTTTAAATATAGCGTATGCTGAGAGAACACTCTAATTTTGCTATTTCAAAACAATAGGGATTGTTTATTGTTATTCAACAATACAAGATATGGGGAAATTTATATAATGAACATTTAAATAACCGCGAGTGGCATTATCGCGTCCCCGTAATTGAATCTACGCCGTAGATGATAAATTAAGGGGAAACCATGGCAACCAAAATCGGATTTACACAAATCACAACAATTCCTAGGTATATCTGTCCCCGGGGTATTAGGTACTCAAACTCGTGGATAAAGGAAAAGCTGTTATAAGATCAACTTTTCATCGACTACGACAAGTCAATATATTTGTTGATCCACTAATCTGAGAAATTGTAGGCCTTGTAATGAGTTTTATGAAATAAACAAGTCGTCAACAGAAATTATAAACAAAGTCGTAAGAATGTGAAGGTTGGAAATCATGTTCTTTCAGGATGTTTACCATTCAGAGGGGCTGTACTAAACGAACAGCAAATGTGCTGAACGTGGTAATCTTTACGGTAGGACCCCTTAGTCATTGACACCATTTGTCCTAGGGTAAACGAGAAGAAAGTTACTTATGGAGCGTGGGACTTTTTTTTTACCTTGGTCAATTACTCTGCATGTACCTTTCAGAGAGCATTTATGTATATTATATCAATATAGTTTTTTTGGTTTATTCATTTATGTTTGATGAAAGTATTTTTCTTAAAAATCATATTCTATTTGTTTTCATATCGCCTAAAATACATGTTCGCAGACAAATGGAGAGGTTAGTTCCAAAGGATATGTCGTCTATGATGTTAATTTCAAAGCATATTTATGATTGTCTTCTTTCAAGAATGTACGTTGGTAACAAATAACATTTCGTCCATTGTTTTTTTCGATGCGACCCTATAAAATATATTGCCTATATTTTCGTTTTTTAGTAGAACAAGCAAATGTTTCCCTATTCCCTTTTGTATTACCTGTTATTTGTTCAATCATAATCTTCTTTCTTCAACTATGATTGAACCGATACAAGCCGTGTAGTCAAATTTGGTCTCGAGACTTCTATTTTTAGTGGCCTTGGTATTGGCTTCGGATCGATTACAAACCCAATGGAAGATAATATTTTGCAGTACATATTACATCACTGATATATCAAATTATGAATGTAATGTCCCTCTCAACCTGTCGAATGTCAAACACTGACATGGAACTTAGCAAGTATAGTGTAACATTCAGTCGCCTTAAGGTTGTCTACATGATCGAAATCCTTGTCACGTTGTCGGCTAGAATTTCAAACCTCACTGAATTCACCCTTCTCTTTCCATTTTTACTTAGAAGAAAGAAGAAAAAACGCGAAACTGCCTTCTGCAAATTGACCACACTCCGTTCCAGTCTTGAATAAATACATGTATGCGTGTTAGAACATTTGCATCTCACATTTTGTTGGCACCTGCCAGAAAAAATAATAAGCTAACCATTCGCCCTATTCACGTAGAATGCCCCCCCCCCCCCCTCGCAAAAACAAAAAATGTGCAAAAGCTGCCGCGTTCGTGTACTGAATTTGGTGGCATAATAGACGCGCGGTAGTCTATATTGTTTCGGGACATGTCAAAGGTACTACAATTGGATATAAAGGATTTTGTAGTGACTTAATTTCCTTTAACCAAATCACTGACTTTTAACAAGTAATTGCACGATACACACTTCCTTTTTTTAATCCAGTGTATTTTATTTTCAATTTGTTATTACTTTGACGTACGATACTGTAACCGGACTTTGTATTTTGTTTTCAATTTTTGTATTACTTGCGTTAAGTTCACCCTTTTCAGAAGACTAACTATGACCGAACAACCGACGGCAAATGCTTATAACACGGCACATACGGGACTTGGAAAACCCAACATAGGAGGAACTACACTGTCGATTTTAATGTATATAATTATGATTGCAAACTCTGACTGCCTAAAGGATGTAAATGTGGTAATTTGTTTTATATCCATTTAATCCCTATTAAAACTTGTGTAATTTCCTCTTGGATTTATTTTTGAAAATATCCAGTAAAAGACGACATGACCAACCTGAACAAACGGACTATACTGAAACCAAAGAGTAAATGAGGGTCATGACGACATAGCACCGACTTGATATCACTTTAGCCGCCAACATTCGCACATCCACACATTCGCATTGAATGTTAAAATCGAAACACCCCTCGAACTACCGTTTGATTCAATAAAAATGTTATTTGTTTCGATCCCGAAGCACTCGATTTAACAACCTAGGTATATCAATTATGTTACTGCCCGCCCCCCCCCCCCTCCCCCGGTCTGTGAAGTATTCCGGCCCACCCCGTGACAATCAATGTTCTGGGTACGCCACAACAGGCTACATACCACGTGTAAAATGGAGATTTTAAGTGGCGCCACCGATCGGCCAGTCGCTGCTGTTAAAACCGCTGCCGGAGAGTGGGTGTTTGGTCAGAAAATTCACGGGTATCAAGTGTCGCAAGTGAAAGATCTTAACTGTTAAGGGTTCAGCGAAAACGAGAACCATGGTAAGCGGTAGACAAGTTCTTGTCAAAAATTTGAATAACCACTATACTTTCGTCATGACAGTGACGTGTCAAGAATTCGATTATTAAACAGAAGGGCGGAATCGTAGGGTTGTACCTGCATGTGAAGGCGTCAATGTAGCCCGTGTGCGATGATATCAGGAGCATAATTTCGAGGAGGCGCGATAGCTCAGTTGGTAGAGCAGTGGTCTCGTATCCTGCGTCCCCGGTTCGAAACCAAGTCGAAGCGCTGGTGCCATTTTGGTAAGGCAGTAATCCTCGTTACTAGGTCCCTCGAAGAGGACTTAAAGCTGTCGGTCCTCTGGTTGCTAACTAACAAGCATTTATGCTTTCTTAGCAGTCAGGTAAAAAACCACCACTAAACCATTAACCTGACTCCATGACTCTCGAACAGTTACATGAACCGGTGGGACTAAACAATAATCCATGGCCTATACTTAAAGACGATAAATATTTCTTTAGGGTACAATAGGACTTTGTCTTGACCGTGAGTTTCTGTTACGACGAACGCATGCAATGTCAAATGGTATGACTGGTCTTCCGACTGCCTATCAAAAAAATGTCAACCAACCCTGACCATAAAACACGACCATCTCCGAAGGCCTATGGAAATTACTCACATTTTCACAGTATTCGTCCACCCATCAACCGACACGACAACCGCATGACAAACCGCGCTACATTCTTGACAACCGACTTACTAGACAACTTTACGGGAAAGTCCCCCACATCACCCGTTACCAGAGCCCCTGGCACTTGTCTTTAGCTGTATGAGACAGAGAATCGAATCTCACTTGGTAAATCCAAGGGCCTGCACCTCGGTACTCGGTAGTCAACTGCCTGAACTGTTTTCGTGTCCCACGCCCAATCAGCTGACCCACCCTCAACGATATAACGATCGGATAGTCCTTGCCTTTCATTCTTACCGACGGGTGTATAGATCACTGAAGAATACAAATATATTTATAAAAACGGGCATAATCTGGACTAGTTTCTCGATGGGAAAGTGGACGATCTGTCTGGAAGATTAGTATTACTATACTAGAATTGTTCAGAGAGTCATCTACCTCTTAATTGCAAACCCTGGTGTCAATTATTTGTCTTGTCTTTTCTTCCAATCCGCTAAAACCATCGCCCGCGGGGGGCCGTGGTCAACCGACTACCAGTGCCGGTGTATCGATCTTTGACTCCCTAGTTGCGTCACAAGAAGACGAGAACCCTGGAGGAACCTTAATGGCTTGGTATCAGAAGCGAAAAGAGATGTACACCCGACCTAAATGTTCATACCATCCCCCTTCCACTCTCTTTGTCTTTCATCGCAATCTTTATCTCTCTACCTGATCTAACTTCTATAGGAACATAAATGCTTCTTACCGTTTTCCAATGCGTTTCCTTCGTTCTTATGGTTTTTTCTATGAGTTATCTTCATCATTTTACCAGATCTCTAAGTGAAAATGGACAAACATGTCATCCACATTCTTTTTTCAGGATATCTGCTCTCTCAATTTTCTTCCTATTTTGATCTCTCTCTCTCTCTCTCTCTCTCTCTCTCTCTCTCCCTCTCGCTCTCTCTCTCTCTCTCTCTCTCTCTCTCTCTCTCTCTATCTTTCTCTCTTTCTCTATGTCTCTCTGTGTCTTTCTTTGTCTCACTTTCTCTCAATTTCTCTCTCTCTCGTTCTCTTTCTCTTTCTTCTATTCGCTGTCTAAGTTACTCTGTCTTTGAGTCAGTCTTTCTGTATCTATCTCTCTCTTTCTACCGTTCTCTTTCCTGTTCTTATATTCGTTGTTACACTGCATGTGAGGCAGTCTCTCTTTCTCTCTCTCTCCATGTATTTATCTATCTATATATCTCTCCCTCTCCCATACAAACAACCTAACAG
>JAVYIG010003169.1:0-208268 GCA_035222895.1 Strongylocentrotus droebachiensis | reverse complement strand
AATCTCAAATGCATTAACTTCATCACATAGATCACTTGAAGTGAGTTTAAGAATATCCTTTATTTTAACTGAAGGCTTGTACTATTCTATATGATAAACATACATGAATTGTTTCTTGGTTAGTAATCATTATAATCAATATATCTAGGCCTATTGCTAAAACATGAATGAAATTGTAACATGATTAAACAAATAATCTATTGGTCATTAGTTGCCGAAAGAAAATAAAAATCACAAAATTGATGTAGGCCTACATTGTCATAAGTTGCTTAACAAATTATGATAAATGTCATTTTCTGTGAACACGTATAAAGTAATCATGAATATGCATGAGATAGATTTAGCTGTTGGTTTCTATTGGTTTCTATTGGACCTATTGGTTTCTATTGGTCCCATTGGGTTCTATTGGTCTCATTGGTTTTCTATTGGTCATATCGGTCCTATTGGTTCTATCGGTTCTAATGGTTTGTATTGGTCTTATTGGTTTATATTAGTCCTATTGTTTCTATTGGTCCTATTGGTTTCTATTGGTCTTATTGGTTTATATTGGTCCTATTGGTTTCTATTTCTATTGGTTTCTATGGGTGCTATTGGTTTCTATTGGTTTCTGATGGTTTGAATGGTCTCTATTGGATTCAATTCTATGGGTCCAACAGAAACCAATAGACTCCAACAGAAACCATTAGAGACCAATAGAATTTTTCTAATGGTCTCTATTGGTCTCTATGGGATTTTGGACCTGGGAGGCCCCCCCCCCCCCCCAGTACAGTAAGGGTTAAGCTTTCCTGCACTTTATATCTATAAAGCGAAATGTTAACTTAAATCTGGGAACGAAATCACTAAACCTAAGCGTGCCCCCCCATTTTTTTTCAAGATCGGTTGAACTTTTTTTAGACCCCTCCCCAGGACGTCGATCGATTACATGTATGTGACCCCCCCTCCCCTTGATTTCCTTTATGAATTAATGTAATAATAAGTTATGGTTAGGGCCAATGTGAGCTGATGCCCCGACCTACTATCAACATCACCGGACCCGGCAACATACCTATAGCCCTAAACCTAAAACCCAACCCTAACTCTCTTCTTTATAATAAATAAATCCCTATATATACAAACGTCGGATCACCCAAAAAAGAAAAGAAAAAGATAAATTTTCTGACAAAGACAAAATGAACATACATGTACAGTATTAAAATAGTGATAACTTCATTGAAAACGGCTATGTTACCTGTAACAATGCTGACCGAAAGCAGTCCAGAAGGTCGGACAGCAACACACAGCTCGTACCCCGGTAGGGCCGGCAGTCATGACGATCGCCAAAGAGATGAAGAGGAACATGGTCTTTCGATGAATATCCATCATTATACTTTAGGCTACTTCTGCTTCTCTTGCCTAAACGTAGCCGCTCAGTTTTAGATGATTGAGTAGCTCTAAATCACAGTTTTTCTTGGTATGATCGATATTTGTGTTGTCGTTGTCGTGAAGGTCTGTTTAATTATGGAATAGTTTCGCTTTGTCCAGCAACATCGCAGCTCCACTTCCGATCTTCCAAAGGAAGTTCCGCCCATATAGGAATACCCGCCCACAGATTAGGATAGATTAAATAACTGTAATAGGATAGATTTCCTAATTGTACACAATCTGAAATACTTCTTTTAATTCAACTACTATAAACAGGATGCTGTTATCAGTGCACTCATATCTCTACGACTTCCGGAACAAGGGTTTCAAATAACGGAAACAAATTATCAGTCCTTTGTTTTTAAAGGAAATTTGTATTGGTATATAAGGAATTAAGACTCTTATTCTACCTTATTAGGCTACGTCTTAACCCCCCCCCCCCCTCCAAAAAAAAGGAACATTGAAATTTACAAATAAAACCCACTCCTCTACATATCTTACTCATCGATTAATTGTCCACAATTCTCCCCCCCCCCCCCCCCCCTCTCTCTCTCTCTCTCTCTGTCCGTCTTGTGCTCGCTCTATGAAAGTTCCCTCCTTATTTGTAATTCTCGCTACCCCAAATAGCGATTCTGCCGAGATCCGGGGAAAATCCTGAAATCCGCATTGCATTATGGGATAGCTTTTCGACATTACAGCTTCCTGTGCAGGCGTTCGTGATCACAACCCTCTCTTTCACGGTAGAGTTTAACGGCCTTTTGTGCTAAAGTCACTAATTCTGCCCGAAGCTTTCCATTGCATATTATAATCTGTACCAATTACACTGATTGGCATCGATTTTAGCGTGCGTGAAAACTCTGCACAGCGAACACAGGCGCTAGCGCCAGCGGGATGGGACTCTATACCGGAAGTTGTAGTGACGACCCGAGAGAGTGAAAATTACCTCGTCTCGCGAATTTCGAGATTTTCGTACCTATTTAGGGTAGCGAGAATTCACAATGACTACCTTTCTCTCTCTCTCTCCCTCTCCTTCCTCTCCTTCCTTCTGTTTTCTATCCCTTTCTTTCGTGTTGCTTCAGTCTATGAATTGTCCATAATAGTACAGTCCATGGATTACACTGAATATTCTGGAGACAGTAAAAACCAAGCATCATGGTAAAGAGTCAAGATTAACACGAAAAAAAGTGTTTAAAATTTCTGGGAACAACAAGGACAATAACAAGTGCATAGACATAAAGTCATGTTTATGTACATTTTATTAAAACAAACATCAGTAGTTCATCCAATCAAGGTCCAGACAATAAAGTGCACAACTATTTAGGAAACCCCATCCAAGTCGAGTGGGGACTTTTATTAGTATAATTAAGGAGCAATATTGAACACGATTTACTTTGGAAGTTTCCTTAGTGCAACTGGGTTTATTTTAGCTCCGAGACTTCATCAAAACTTTGACGTTTACCTCATCTGAGCCGGTACATGGTCTACATGCATGATTTCTATCGCATCATACTCGGGGAGAAAGGGAGAGAGAGAGGTACATGAACACGATCGCAATCGAAAACAATTTTCGAAACATCAACCCACTCACAAGAGCATTTTCAATACCCCTATTGTACATCCCAGAGAAATAACGTTCAAATTACGTAATACGTTATTGTCAAGTTAACACATTTCAATGGTTGACTGGCAAGGCTGATGTAATTGCCTTAATTTGAATTTTCTAAAGTACTTGCTAACGTGTTCATGGAGGAATATCAAGAGATGGGGAAAGACTGAGAGTTAAAGAACGAGAGAAAGAGAAATGGAGGCAGAGAGAGGGTGGGAGAGAAGAGAGAGAGAGAGGCAGAGAGAGAAAGAATAGAAAAAGGGAGAGAGAGAGAGAGAGAGAGAGAGAGGGAGAGAGGGGATATTTTTGAAAAAACAACATTGCCAGAGCTCAAGATCAGCTGGTTCGTAAATTCTGAAGAACATAGTTACATGAAGCACTCACTTCAATAGTTAGACTGAAGATGGACATTGATGAATAAAACTATTATGGTCTCAGACCATTTATGTGCTTTCAGGTAGACAGACAAAATTAAACAAAACAAAACAGTTCACTAAATGCCTGATAGACCAATCACAATGACCCGACATTCACCAACTTGAATCTGAATCAAGAAACAGTTCAAAATTATGCAAACAGAAGTCCTGGGCCCCGTCTTACAAAGAATCGATATCAATCGCAACTATGTACATAACAGATAGGAGACTGCAAACTTGCGATTGATTGGAGGACGTACGATTAATTTGGATCAATCGCAACTCTTTGTAAGACTGGGCCCAGGTTCAATAGAGATGGATTAAAATCATCTTGTCATTTGTCAATCAAAATTGAATGTCAGTTGTAACTTGACAGAGGGGTCCTGAATCTTGGCAGGACAGAATGATTTAATGACTAACAGGAGTATCAGCCAATGAGATACCAGATAATCTGTTGTACCTTCTTAAGATGGAGATCTTCACTGGCAAGATGTAGGGAACTCAGAAATATGAACAAATAATGATCAAAATTAATCCTTGTTTCAGGTGACAATTTAATACTAGATGGTTGCAATTAATTGCAGACTATCTTTGGTACGCAGGACAAGTAGGACTGTTTTAAACAGTAATTACGTAAACTCAAAAGCCCATATGTTACTAAACTTTAAATGCGACACTGGGTTGAAGCTCAGTCTTGAGTTTAAAAAAGAACGTTAGACCGAAGTCAACAGTTTTATCCTTTGGTTTTAAGGAAGAGTCCACCTTGATATCAAATTAGATTTCATAAAAGCAGAAAAATGAGAGAAACAAATTAATGAAGGTTTAAGCAATATCTGATAAAGAACAGGATTGAAATGAATTCTTTAAGTTGTCATCAATGTAACAAAAAAAATTGCAATTCTGTGACGTATCACGTAATGGAAGGTCACAAGTTTAATTTCCTTTGACAAATATTTATCATAGTTGAAAGTCAGGTAACTAAAGGTCACATGTTTAATTTCTTTTGTCCTACTGTTCTCATAACTGAAGGTCAGCTCACTCAAGGTCGCCTGTTTAATTTACTATGACCATTGTTCTCATAACTGAAGGTCAGCTTACTCAAGGTCACCTATTTAATTTCTTTTGTCCTATTGTTCTCATAGCTGCAAGTCTCAAGGCTTCATCATCTGACGAGTCATTACTCTGACCTTCTCCAGTCTCAATGTCACAAGCCTTAGGCTTTGCCACCGATTGATGTCTCTTCTGTATTCTTTCTCTCATTTCCTTTTCCTTCACTGTCAAATCTTCTTTCTCTCCTTCCTCAGCAGAGCTTGAATTTGAACTTTCGCTTTTCTGATGCCTTCTCCTCTTTTTCTTCTTCTCTGATGACGAGTGTCGTTTGTGCCTTGACTTGTTCTTTGATCTACCCTTCTTTTTCCTATGGACTGCTGATGTCAATTGACTGTCAATGGACACAGACTTATCGTTTGATACATCATACTTTTCCTCATCTTTGAAAGATAGACTCTCAACCTTGAAATCTTGTCGAGGAGAACCTTCCTCCTTTCTCAAACCATTCGAGTTCAGAGGAATGCTCTGTTTGGGTTTGCTAGGCTCATGATCACTACCCGAACTACTTTGAGATCTATCACTGTCCTGCTCCAAACTGGAGCTTCTGTTCCTCTTTCCCCTCTCCTTAATTCTACTCCTACCTCTATCAGCCATTCTCTCCCTACTCCTACTTCTAATCCTCCTTTCTTTCTTCACATTTTTTCTGACATCATCCTCTAAACTTCTCCTCTCTCTTTTTCTTTCCCTACTTCTGCTTCTGCTTCTATCGTGATCATACTTCCTATCTTTAGTTTTTCTTGAGCTACTATCAGGCAACTGCCTCTCTCTACTTCCACTTTTACTTCTTCTATCACTATCCTCTCCGCTGCTGCTTCTGCTACGATCTCGTCTATGGTCCCTTATTCTTCTGCCTTTCCTGTCCAGGCTGCGACTCCTTCTCCTCGTCCTCTCTCTGCTTCTACTCCTGTTACTTCTATCTCTACTTCTACTTCGGCTTCTTCTGATATCCCTCTCCCTGCTTCTGCTACGCCTATGCGAGGAACACCTACTGCTTCTTTCCCTACTCCTACTTCTCGAGCGTCTTCTTGAGCGTCTGTAATCCAATTTACTTCTACTTCTACTTCTGGAGCGTCGCCTGAACTCCCTGGCCTGCCGATCTCTCCTCCTCCTCTGGTCGTCATGGCGATGACGTGGTGTTCTTGGAGGACGATCCTGATCGGCATCCGAGAATTCACCTCTAGGATTGTGGAACACGTGAAGGAAGTTACAGTGCTTCCCCCTGGGACACTTGTCCCGATGGAAGAGACCTGGAAAGAAGTAAAACACAGATTATAATGGTGGTTGCACTCTCTCAAATACCCTGGACAAAACTGTCCATGGACAAAATTGTCCTTGTCACATAAACCTGCAACACTGGTTGCATCTGGTTGGGATATAGGTGAGGGCGGTCTGCGGACTACAGTTATTTGGTTAACTTTGCCCAAGGCCTGGCAGCACAGCTGGGCGCACCCAGTGTATAAGCATTTTTGTGTGATTTGCTATTAATTAATTATTTTCAATTCTGTATTTTGATAACATTGTGTTTTCTGCCAAATAAAATAATAATTAAATATCAACTAAACAAAATAGAAACCTTCAATCACAACACACACAAGGGCAAACAAAATTGTACATCAGAATCAGACAAAGAAATAATGAAATTGCCTCCCTATTACCCCAAAATATCAAACCTGTAAATGATACTCGAGTAGCCAAAATTCACACCAGACATGGGCTAGTACAAGATGCTTATATAATGCAAGTTGCAATCCCACTCATTGTTGCTTGAGTTTGCTTAAAAACAGGCATGCCAGCAAATGTGCCAATCAGTTCTCATGGTATACAAAAGCAGGCCTTAAATTTCAATATTTTTAGGGGAAGGCCCCTTTTCTGTAGGGCACATTCCTATATTACAGCACAAATAGTAATAATTGGAAAGGGCACAAAAAATCTCCAAGGCCAATGAGAGGGTCATTGAGGCCAGAAGGGCAGACATCTGTATGTTACAGATAATAATCACCAAGGGTCTGAATCAAATCTTATCAAGCCAAACCAGCAAATAAGGGAATGCTTGTCTTGAAATTCTCGGATTCTAAATTCTTACCACATATTGCTGGTTTCCATCTGCTGACGGGACAGTACCGTGGATCGAGCTGCTTCCCGCCGTAGAAACGACCAGCGAAGACCTGAGCGGCCTTAGCAGCCTCCTCCTCGTTACGATACTGGACGTAGACATTCCCTCGGAGATGGGGCTCCCAGTTACGACATACCTGTCATCAAAGAAATTATCAATCAAACTTGATCATTTGGTTTACCCTACACATCTTTAGTGTTTGGTGATGCTGCCACCTGTGTTCCGTCTTTTGTAGGGTCAAAGGTCATATTTTGGTGGCTGTCTTTTGTGCGCTCTAACTGCCACATTTCTTGACACATTTACCCGACTGCAAATAAAGGATGCTTATGCTTGTAAGTAAACAACCTGGGGACCTAGGGCCTTAAGTCCTCTCCAATGGACTTGGTAATGAGGATTAATGCCTTACTAAAAGGGCACTAGCGCATCGACTTGGTGTCAAACCCGGGACCTCCTGGTTACGAGACCATTGCTCTATCACTGACCCGTAACGCCCTCGAAAAGCAGAGAAAGCCAGATGGTATATTACACACAAAAGTTGAATTAAAGCCTATCTACATGAGTTTGGCCAGGAGGGATTAGACCTCCTTGGTTATCTCATCAAATCAGCACTCAATTATCATAAGAAAAAGGAGACCATGGGAAATCAACTGACACTATGAACATGACGGACAAAGAAAGAGAACAAAATATACAGTTCCTCATTCTACCCTCAACAGTTGCTGTGGTAGACAAAGGAACATCCCTTCACTGCTATTATGTAAAAATGTGTAAAACAGGTGAATATGCATGTGACACCTGTTCTACACATTTTTACATAATAGCAATGAAGGGATGTTCCTTTGTCTACCACAGCAATTGTTGAGGGGAGAATGAGGAACTGTATATTTTGTCCTCTTTTTTTGTCCGTCATGTTCAAAGTGTGATACCGCTAAGGCAATGTTGGCTGTATAGAGGGCGCAAGTAGCTACAAGTAGTGCAGTACTGCTTAAGAAAACCTCGGTTATCTAGGCAAGATTTTACTCTTTGAGTAATAATAATGTAATATTATCAAACTATTTTTTCATCCTAGCATGCTTTTTAAGTAGTAGGATGTAATAGGATTCATGAAAGTAAGTCGTTGGGCGCAGTTTTGATCTCGTACCATCTTGTATAACATAAACAAGGCTATTACAGTCTATTTCAAAAACAGATCTTCACCTGTGCTCACATGGTTAAATAGGACATATATTTTCAAAATGTCTCTGAATCCCTAAGATTGAATAATCAGATGAAATATTATTTTTACCTCGTAATCTAAAAAATTGTGGGAGAGATTGTTGATGTAAGAATCTTCCAAGTTTTGCTGTGACTTAAATTCCCATGATGCTATTTTGCTAAAATAGTTTGAGGTTCCATTTGACTGCAAGAACTTTCCAAGTTATGAATGTTCTCCAATTTTTTTTTCCACCACTGCACCTGAATAGAACCTGCATTGATCTCTAGACCCAGAACAGTATATTCATCATTCCATGTTGATAGTGGTGGTGGTTATTTTACCTGACAGCTAAGAAAGCAATAAATGCTTGTTAGTAAGCAACCAGAAATCAATGGATTTAGGTCCTCTCTGAGGGACCTGGTAATGAGGATTAATGCCTTACCAAAGGGCACTAGCGCATCGACTTGGTTTTGAACACTGGTCACCGGATTACGAGACCACTGCTCCACTGACTGCTCTATCGCGCTTTTAAATAGCACTTAATACATCAACGATGTGTCTAAGCGCTTTACAGATATATATATTGTCTCCGAGGGACCTGGTAATGAGGAATAATGCCTCACCAAAGGGCACCAGCGCATCGACTTGGTTTCGAACCCGGGCCCCCAGATTACGAGACCACTGCTCTACCGACTGAGCTATCACATAAAAACAAACAAATGGACTGCTTACCTTCAACTGAATGACCTCTCCGTATTCCCTGAACTCGGGTAAGACATCTTCGTAGAACTCATGAAAGTTTACGTACGCCGACTCCTCATCGCATTCCAAACCCACGTCGGCATCGTACTCGTCCTTGAAGTCGGGACCGAGACCAAAGTTGGTATACATCCCGGGTATCATGAGGGTGGTGCCTTGCTCCGGATAAGGGTGTGTCCGTGAACATCTACAGGAACGAACCAAAGACATGAATCAGTCAATTTTTTTTAGCAAGAATCTGAAACATCTCTTGGATGATTGGTCTGTCCTTCTCCCAGCCAAGAAAAGTCTTCACTGCCAGGTCGCGATTACAGCCCTGGGGGATGTTTCACAAAGATCCTAAGTTGAACTTATCTCTAAGTTGGACTTAAATATTATGGAGAACCATTCGTAGCCTTAAAATAAAATATATTCAACAGCGAAAAATCTGGGATTTTTAGACTTTTTATAAATTCCACATCAAGAACATTGAAATCTCCTTGATAATAGAAAATATGAAGGATTTGTATCAAAATGTTATACCTTCAAAAAATATTTTTACAAAATATTTTTATAGATGCTAACGGCTTTCCATAATTGTTAAGTCCAACTTAGAGATAAGTACAACTTAAGATCTTTGTGAAACACCCCCCAGGAGTCTGATAGTTCATGAGACTGACAACCCTTTAGGGGATATTGATCTCATCGGTCTTTCGAGCCACTTTTCACAGGGTTTACTAGAACATCATTTGTCAACCCTTTTAAGCCCCACTGTACTACTTGTAGCTACTTGCTCCCTCTATATAAAAAACAATGCCTAAATGGTAACCATTGATCCACCATGATCCTCTTTTTCTTATGTTAATTGAGAGCTGAGTTGATGAGAAAGCCACCTGTCAGTGACCTTGCTGGGAGGTCTAACCCCCCTGGCCAAACTAGTGCAGACAGGCTTTAAGGAAAACAAAGTCTTGCATCATCCCAATCCCAAATACATCACAGAAGATTAATTTTGCTTCACTCTTGCACTTGTCAAGTACCACATACACATGTACAGACACATTCCTTTCAAAATTTTGCGACCAACGCCTCTTTTCAGAGGGTTCACTAGACTGATGGCCCATGAGACCAATGACCTACGAGAATGACAGCCCACACTTTTCGATTTACTCTTAATAATAGACTGCATCTCATTGTCTGACAAAGGTAAATCAAATATGTTATGAGAATATTAGTTCTCTACTTGCACGACCATAATAGGTAATCCAACATATGCTCCAGCAACAAATTTCTCTGAGCTTTATTTCATCAAGGATGTAGGGTTAGGGTCTGGGATGCAATCAAGGTTTAAAGGCCGTCTGTACTAGTTTGGCTAGGAGAGATAAGACCACCCAGGAAGATCACTAGCAGGTGGCTATCTCATCAACTCAGCTCTTAATTAACATAAGAAAAAGAGGATCATGGGAGACCAATGGTCACCGATAAGGCATTGTTTTCTATATAGAGGGAGCAAGTAGCTACAAGTAGTACAGTGGGCCTTTAAGCTAGGCTTAGCCGAGGTTAGAGTAACGGTTCAAGTTAGAAATTTAGTTATTGTAGGAAAGTGACAGCAAAGCAATTGTTGCTGAGAGATGCATGCTGTAGATGAAATAGACCAGGTCACAATTAGCACATGTCGTAAATGACCCTGAATATCCACAGATCTTCAAAAAATGAAGAGGTCCCACTTTGTACATTTTGAAATAATCCCTCCCACAGCAATGGAGGTGCTACATAAATAGCCTTTGTTTCCCCTTTTCAAAGAACACTTCCACCTGTGTATCATGGAGTGCACTGCTTGTGCAGAAATGAATAATGATTACATAACTTTCATGAGCTCGTATCCAGTATTTTGACTCCGTGTATTTCACAATTCGGTCTGCAATGACCTTTATCTGCTCATGCTCAGACTATTGCAACTATGAAGTGGCTTATTGTGCAGGAGAGTGGAGCAGGAGAGACGAGCAACAACGATCACTTTATCCAAATTTACATCTATCCCCAGTTTTCAGGGGTGACAGTGAGCACTTAAAAAAAAAAAAAGGATTCAGGGAAGAAAAAAAATGGCTTTTAACAACATTCCCCCTCCTTTTGAGTAGGAAAATTGGTAAAATAATTGAAAAATTGGGGTAAAATCGGGAAGAAAATGAATAAAAACAGGAAACTGATTTAAATTGGGTCATTATCAAGCCTAGTTTTGTACCTCTCCTTGAATCTGCATGCACCGGTCTTCAAGAAGAACGAGCATATCTCTTCTTTCTTCTCCGCTCGTCCAGGTAGGTTTGAGGCCGGCTGACTGGAAGCAGGGGCTTCTGGGTTACGCCATTCTTTAGATCCTTTTGAAGGCTCCTGCATTGAAAACGAAAGTGACGTGGTGAACATTTTTTATACCCTTTTCATAAACCTCAAAGCGCACACAGAGGCAGCATTTTTAAAGCCCCACCGCACTACTTATAGCTACTTGCGCCCTCTATAAAGCAAACCATGCCTAATCAGTGACCATTGGTCCCCCATGGTCCTCTTTTTATCGTGTTAAGTGAGAGCTGATTTGATAAGATAACACCTGTTTAAGTGAACTTGCAGGGTGGTCTAATCCCTCCTGTAAACTAGTACAGATGGGCTTTAAGGAGTTTTTGTATTAAAGATGCATAGATTAGAAGTGGGCTCTCATGGGGAATTCGACCACCATTTGGTTGTCGACTGTTTACCTGATAACAGATGTCAATTACCAGGATTAGCCTTCAGTTTTGATAACCAACAAGCCTTACAAATGCAATACTTTGCATTTTCCACCCATCCCCCCTTATTTTTTTTTATCTTGATAAGTTTTATTGGTCAGAAAACACAATGATTTACAAAATATGCGTTACATCGTTTGGCACGAAAATAATGAATAATCATATTGTTTCACACTTACAATCTTGCGGTTTCACATTTCAGTGTAACATTAAAAACCATAGCATGATAATTTTGTTATACCCCGGGCGCACAGACGATACAACCACCAGACCGACACTAAATGGAAAGAGAGAGGCTAAGAAGTAAAGAACATTTATAGCCCCTCTCTCCCCCGCCGGTCCGTAGTCGGCCCGGCTGCACCGCCGGGGTATAACGCATGATATAATCTGACCTTTTCTATTACATAATAGAACATAGTACATCAAATACACCACAACATGAATAAAACAAAAAAATGTAACAAAAACAAATAAATCTATTCCCTGAAACATTTTGCACATAATATATAACATTATCATTATGCAACACGGAAATACTTGTTGATGTTTTGCCACTTTGCCATATGTTTCTCAAATATGTTTTTCTTTTTTGCAATAGCTTCTTCAGTGGATTTATTAGACAAAATATAATTATTAAATTGTTTCAAACCAGGTATACTCTCTTGATATTTACAACGTAGAATGAACTGTTTACCAAGTAAAATAAGAAAATTAAAAGCTGAGGTGGCTTGACTTTTTGGTTCGGTAATTCCAAATAAAATGATTTTGCCTGTAAGAAAATAATCAGGATTATAATCAGTCACTCTACTGCGTAGCGCATTCCAAAAGGCTGTAATCTTAGGACATGTACAAAATAAATGGTCCATTGTCTCGGTGTCGCATTGCAAAAAGAGCACAGCGAGCTATATTTTCTTCTTATACGTGCCAGCCATTCATTAGTTGGGATTAGATTATTCAAAATTTTAAAGTGCGTAATTCAGAGTCTGGAGTCAATTGTAACATTTGCTGGTAGAGTGAAGAGATTTGACACTTGTTGCTCATTCATATTATACAGCTCATTGAAACGAGTAAATACTTTAGAAATTTCTGGGTTATTAAGTCTTAGAAAAGTACGATAAAGTTGCTTCGTCATTATAATATGAATGATTTGAATCAACATTTTATGCCTTTTAAAATAAGTTTTACAAATATTTTCAAGCACGCTAATGGCTTTCCATAATTGTTAAGTCCAACTTAGAGATAAGTTTAACTTGGGATCTTTGTGAAACACCCCAGAGAGTCTTGGAAACATTACATGGATGTGTGCAGTTATGACATGATGGCAGTTATGTCTTCGTTGGTTCAGGTTTGTGAACCAATGAAGCTGGTATTTTTTTAGTGTTCCATTACTGGACTTTTCAGAGATCGAAAACGTGACTTTCATACTTTTCATTCGATTGATTTCTATATCCTCCTTTGAAACATACATATTCATGCCGTATTAATGTTAAAATATAGAAAAGGTAAGAAATTTAGTTACAGGCTCAATGCATAATGAATGTGAATAAGATAAACATGATATAGGAGAGCTACAGCATAAGCATGAAGCTTCATGAGATTGCAGCCATCAGTTTACCTAAAAAATAACAATTGGGGGAGACAGTGACCTGCTATCAAAGGCATCGATTAACAATGTTTCCAGTTTTACAAATCTGAGATGCATGGCCCTACGAGTTATCAGTGTCTGTGATATGGTGTAATATTGAAGTCCTAAACAAATTGCGCTTTAAAATGATCATGAAGTGCTTCAAAAAAGTAAAAATCTTTGAGTGATCTGTTTTACCCCACTCATTTTCCCCAGTAGATTGTAGTGTTATGAAAACCGTTCAGAAAACGCTTTTTTGAAAATTCTGAATCCAATCATAAATATCTTGATAATCAGACAGGCGACCAGCTTGTAAAAGTCATGGGGTTCCTGACTGACCTAAAGGTTTATAATTATCATTGCAGCATGAGCTAAATCCAGGATTTTGTTTCAGAATCTGAGACAAAGATACCCAATCTTTTTACAGAAGATAGAAAAAAAGAGATGAATGCTGTTTTTTTAGACTACAACAATGACATAATTAGTTAGTAAAATGTAGGAGGATGTAGTGAGGATATGTAGGAAATTTGGGGCTATAATTGTAGTATCTCACCTTCTTGTTTCCCAGTTCGTGGTCCAGCTGCTGAAGCACACTCTGAGTTCAAAGAGGACAGGTGAGGTGGTCACATGATCAGTCACATGATGTGAATGATCACCTGACTCCATAGATCTTAGATCTGGATGAAATTCTGAAAGAATCTGAGTTAAGTCTGAACATAATACTTAAATTAAATACATGCACTTGAGTTAATAGTTTGCTACTTTTTGTAAATTGCTGCACAACTTTCTCACAGGCTGAGAGATCGGGATATCACATGACAGATTGTCACATGATCAAATGTAGTCACCTGACATAGAATGATATCAAATCCTGTGATTTTGGAGGGCATATCTATGTAAAGACAAAGAATAACATAAATTGCATAATATTGTGAAGTTGTGACTGTTCAAGATTTCGCAGAACATTAGAGATGTCTCAATGTAGCATGGCTCAAAACATACATGTAGTATAGCTTCTTATGATCAGTAAGTTTACATTACTGCTAGATTGAAACTCTGAATTAGTCCAGGGGGTGTTTCACAAAGACTAAGATCAATTTTAAGTTGGGCTTAACTATGGCAGGCCATTCATGCCACTGGTTGCTCTCACTATTATGATCATTAGACAATATTTTTTCCTTCAATAATGAATGATAAAAAATGGTAAATTCTGTTGATTTGTGACCATGATCTGTACGTCTCTTGAGAGACTAGTGCCAGTATATGGTGAGAGCAAACAGTGGCATGAAAGGCCTGCCATAGTTAAGTCCAACTTAAAATTGATCTTAATCTTTGTGAAACACTCCCCAGCACACATTCTTCTACATACTGAGTTTTTATACATAATCTATTCTTGATCTTCCACCGGTTTATTGCTGAAAAATATTGATACAAAATAAATAATGTTATACCACTGAAAGCATTATGCCAATGGTCTTGATAACATTTTCAAGGTGAATGTCGGTCAAGTACATTTCCCTTGTAGTTGATCATGATAAAAAGATACGATTGAAGACGGTTGAGTAAAGATAGGTTGATGCGATCTCATCCTGCAGCTGCTACGTATTGAGTTGGTTAAGGAATGGTGCAACAATAGTACAGATTTACATTTACACATTTGCTGAAAAAAGAAGGTTTTTAGGCTTGATCTGAAGTGTCAATCTTACAGGAAGGGAGTTGGGTTCCACAAATAATCATCCTGAATTTAGGAATGTTATCATTACAGTATCAACAGCATTAAAAAAAGTAAAAACAGATACAAACAAATACCTACTGATAACAATAACAAGAGTATTAAATTTAGAGATAAAATACCTTGTTTTAACCCCTTGACTCGTGATAAATCTTTTCCCTAAAGTCTAAACAGAGGGACGATCTGATTCCTGTAGGCAACGAGTTACGGACATGCATATTGGGCTGGGTTCAAACACCCAACCTCTTGATTTGATAACGACTCAGGCCAATGAACTCATGACCGACAAACATGCATAAGAAACAAGTTTATAAAATGAATTGGATATGTAAACCGCGATGTTGACACTCAGAGTTGGGCATCTTTTCACCTCTAGCTCTTGATCCTTCTTCTCCTTCTCTTCATCTTCCTTTTTCTGTTGCTCCTCCCATTCCTTTTGGATAAGTTTCTAAGGAGATAGAAAGAAACAGAGGGAAAGAAACAATGTTACTCTTATGGTTAGAAAAGATTTTTGTAATATCTTGTTTCAAAATAGGATCTTTCCCCAAAATTGATTATTTATGCAGGTCGATTGGAATAAATACAAATTTAGTTCAACATATATAGCTTTCCCAGGTACAAAGTGTTTCAAAAAGTTATTCAAATGGCCTTCTAAATTTGTTTCATTGAAAAAATGAACAGGATCACACCTTACTTAGTATTTAAAAAGGTAATCAACACTATAGTATGTACGAATATTGTTTCTTTTTTAATTTTCACCTCTGTTTTTCACACATGTGTGTTTTAGAAACTATTGTACTTATCACTGTGTAGTAATCTGTCCATATTTTAATCATGGGATATGATGCAATTCAGCCTTTTAGCTGTGATAATATTAAATGAAAATTGAATTGAATTGAATTGAATTAAACTCATGTTAAAAGATTCTTATCTTTAGTTTGTATTGTTAAAATGATAAAGTGTACAATATTTGTGCATACATGTACAAAATAAAAGATACAAACAAAGAAATACATATGTTAAGGTTAATGGATTTAATGAATTACCCGTTCTTCCATCTCCTTCTGTTTAATGGCCTCGGCAATCTTCCGTTGTTTCTCAAACTCGGCCTGCGCTAGACTCTCTCTCTCCAGCCACGCAGCCTTAGCTTCAAGGCTGTGTGTTAAACATTCACAAGGAAACATAGAATTACACTGCATTAGTAATCAGAATATGTAATTTGTTGTTACTTGCTTAAATAACGTATTCTTTAATACAATGTACAATTCTTGCAAAATCAACTTCAAGAGGGTTAAAGGCAGTTAAAGGCAAGTCATTTGGAAATCTGTATTCTACTTTAAAACTTTGCAAAATGGAATAACAGTTAAGTGTCTAATGTAACAAAATGTATAACAGCATATATCCTTGGTAGTCATACAAGAATACAATGTTCACCTCCTTCACTTACCGGTAACTCTTCTTTGCACATTGTACATGTGCATGCATTAATAGCAATTTCAATAAACACTTTACTCTCTCATACATGCACCCTGCAATTTCTGTATTCTAAAGGGGTGAATCAAGGATTTTGAAAAAAAGATGGGGCAAGGTATTCTGGAAATTACAAGTCCCCCCTCCCCCCCCCCCCCCTGCCAAAAAAAAAAAAAAATGTCTGCATCTTTTTTTTTGTGGAAAGGGGGGGGGGGGTGTAAAGTTTCTTACTCTGACAATATTAGAGTTGAGTACTTTAGGTAAGCCTCTTGATTTTCTAAATCAGCTAATGTTGTACAGGACAATAAAAGTGCCATAGCAGCGAAATAATTAAGGGTTGTTAGCTATTGGAGGAAAAACCAGGCGAAGAGACCTCCAGGCCGATACGAAAAAAAGATGGGTTATACCTGGAGTCAGCTCAAAATGAAAGCACAGGACAGAGGACTCTAGAGAGATCTTTTTGATGGCCTATACCCCAAGATTAAAGGGAACAGGCCTACCGTAAGTATTTTTGTGTGCAGTTGCCATTTGTTTATGTTGTAATATGGAATGTTGAGGTAATTATGCCATAATGTATTATAGTGTATTGGTGCATTAGTGTATAAGGAATTGTAGGTGGAGCAGTCTACAATGTAAGCTACCCCCCTTCCTCATCAGACAATAGCCTTACTTTCCCGCCTTTTTGGGGGTACCTGTATTGCCCAATGTACTGATACCCTATAGGCATGATTGGGGATCCTATTGTAAGTTTTAGTGGATGAGTGATTTTCTTTTGTTCGGGGTCTGTGCACCCAGAGCTGCTATAGCAGGGACAGAGAGACATTGTAGATTGGAGAGAGAGGAGAGAAGCACTAATTTGTGCCTGCTAATGGAGATTGTTATTTACTTCTGGCAGATCACAATTCATGTAAGTTGATTTATACTGTTGGAACTGATGATTATTATATATATTTCATATTATTAATGGATGTCACATTTTATGAATTGCTGAAGATAAGATAGTGAAAGTTGAGGATTGTTGAACCATGTTGTATGTACACTGATATAATGACACTTTATGATAAATGTGATTAACTTATTTCATTTGCATTACATGTATCATGCTTTATAAAGTAGATTATTATGCTTGAATTTCTGATAATGATGAAATGATAATTACTTTGACAAATTAAATTAATTTTAAGTTTGTCTTTATATAGATTGAAACATGTTTCTGTTAAACAAAGTCAATTAAAAGAATGACTACCAAAGAGGATTTATATATATATATATATTTGAATGTAATTACATTGTGTCATGCAGTTTTCACAAAGTCATTATTGTGAAGTAAGAATTGTTATTTTATTGTTGTTACCTTTAGGGCTGCATGTGGTGAAATCTCCTTATTTTGATGAACTACACTTTCTACAATAAGGTGGAAGCTTTGTTTATGATCAGGGGTCGGACGACAGCATATAGCGTTAGTGTTGCTTCGTCGTTATAGTATTGGCCGGTGAGTGGAGTTTGGCTCTATTGTGTATAGATATATATATGACCTAATATACATGCAATTGTAAACCGATTATTGCACGAAATGATGTAAAATGTACAATATTCTTCTGTCCTATATATGTTCTAATTAATTATGGCAACTATACTGCTACAGACAATTAAAACAGTTAAGCTACCTTTCATGAGATTGCACATAATAAGAATTATTATTGAAAATTGAATAATGTATTAATTGATGACTCGTGTTGAGTTGGAAACTATTGCAATGTTTACACTTTAATTTGTTCTGTTTAATGGAAGAAAGCAAATGAAACCATGAATTGTTTGTTATTACATTTTGCTCCAGAGGCTATATGCTAATTATATTTCGTTCAAATTTTGTTCTTGTACAGGGGCTGTGTTTTCTTTGGTGAATAAATGCAAGACTAAAGTTTACGTTGGACTCCCTAGCTGTTGTCATTTCTGAATCTCAACATTTACATAATTTATTATTATAAATCGGTTTAAAAAAATTATAGTTGTTTTTTGCCGTGGTTTACCATGTCATGGTTCTCTCTTCATCCTGTTCACCTTGTCCTTGTTCTGTTTCCACCTCATTCTCCTCTACGTCTTGATTATCGTCATCATCTTGACTCTCATTGACTGTAAAGTAGAGAGAATTTGTACCAGGTAACCAGGTTAAATCCAATACACCCTTCATCATCATCAAAGAGTCTTGTATTCTTTCATAAAAGAGGACAATGTTTAACTTAAAGGTATTACAAAGTTTTGGTACGGGGTCATGAATTTGGTTTAAATTAACATATTGGAAGCATGTGCGTTCCTACAATACTCATTGATCGTTTTCGCGGTTGAAATCGAGTCTAAAGTTATGAAATTATAAATAATAAACTCTTTATGTTGCATAGCTCCCTCTCAAGGTCAAGATATTAATTTAGCTATGAAACAATGTTTCTTGACTAAAATCGACCGATTAGCTATTCCCGTTTGGAAATTATATATCACAACTACATATTCTGAGGTTTTCATGGTCGCAGCTACCATTGTACGGCCGTAGGCGCTATTTGAAATTTATCAAAATTTACCGGGAGCACCGGTAAATTTTTATATTTAAATTTTCTCGAAAACAGAAGTGTTTTAGGGGCTAGTTTTTTTAGTGCTTATAATACATCCACAGGGGCATCCAAATATATAAAAATTATAAAGATTCACTATCCACCCAATTTTCAAAATTTCCCAAAACTTTGTATTACCTTTAACCCACTGTACTATACAAAATGTCATCCTCTATTTCAATCATTTCAGGAAAGGATTTATTTTTAGGGCTAATTTGATCACATGTTGATCTTCAAATTGGCAACAATAATATCTTTTCTCATTGCTACCTTATTAAAATAAAATTTTATGACTGTGAAAACAATTTACATTGGCAAGAGAATGCTGTGAAAAAGTTTTAAAAGTTGCCAATTTTGATTGGAAAATTTTGATATTGAATCTCTCAATGCGTGGCAAATTTAAGGAATCAAATCTTATTCTCCCTTATTTTTAAATTCCTGGCATCAAACGTAATTTAAGTCATGAAACAAAATTGTAGAAAGGTTTTTTGCCCTTTCTTCTCATGCATCAGGTATAATTTTTAGGGCGAGAGAGAGAGAGAGAAAGAGAGAGAGAGACAGAGAAAGAGAGACAGAAAAAACTAGAGAGATTGTTAATAGAAATGCACTGAATACCTGTTCTCTGAGCATCCCGAAGCTGAGCAGCTGCTTGCCTTTTTTTCTTTCGTTTCTCTTTCCTCACTTGGGCCCGGAAATATTTTCTTCTGCAAAATAAAGAAGAAGTAATTAATTGAGTAAGTATCGTTTACATTGATAAGTGCTTTGTCTATAATAATAATAATCTTTTAGTCCACTCCAAAGTTTATTAAACCGAAACGAAAATTCTTTTTGCCCAATTGATCGTGAGCCCGGCAGCCACTGAGCAGCGCCAGATTGACGTTGCTCTATCCCTTATTGTTGAACGCCAAACAGGGTAGCAGCAACTCTCATCTTTTAACTTCTTTTGGTATGACGCGACTGGGGAACGAACCCACGACCTCCCGGTTGTGAGGCAGACGCTCTACTGACTGAGCCAACACTCCGGTATCTACACACCATTTATGCACCTTATGGCACTCTTTGCAACTATTCGCCCCACCTACCATCCCAGCTAGTACAGCTTCTTGAGTGAACTGCTACAACCAAAAGATATCAGATCAAAGACTGACTTGTGCAAGATTTTCTGATCGATACGACTTTTTTTTTCCAGAGGTTAATTCCTCCTCTATTTGAGGTAAATTTTTTAATTTACAAAAAAGGCAACAATGTAAATTCTGTAGATCCATCGGTTCTTTTTATTTTCTTCAATTGCCCAGATCATTTGGGAAATAAAAAATGTTTCCCAAAATGAAACATCTAAAGAATAATGCAAAACAGCATACAAAGATAGAGACCAAGTACCGTACAATACAGACTAAATCATTGACTTACGGTAAATGCACAGCAGTGACAACAGTAGCCATCTTGTTTGCCTGTTACCACAGCTTACAGCCATCAAACAGAGGTTCTATGGGAAGGAGGAAAAACAAGAACAAATAAAAGAAGTTAAAAAACATATTATGAGTAATTAAATTTCCTTTATCCATTCCAATCCAGACTACTTACACCATGCAACTGAATTCGGAATTCTATTTAAGTTGACTAAATAGTCACCTTGCACACCACATATTAGTAGACTACTAGTGATTATTGTAAAAAGGCATGCGCTGGGGTACGCTTACCCAGTACCTAAGTATATTAAACTAATCGCTATTATCGTTAAGTATTAGTAAGTATCAAATGTACATGTAAACCATGTGCATTTGTATTTCAGGCAGAACCATCATTCGTAAGAGGTCAGGATTTTAAAAATATGAATTACATGTTAGCTCATTATCATCAGGAATGGTAGAAGGTATTCGCTATCACTCTGTAGACCTAATCAAATTTTCAAATTTTGACCAATTTCAAAGTGCTTTGTACAGTTTGTATGAGAAGAAAGAAGAGTACTAGCAATCTCCGAAGCCGGTGGGCAGTTCGTCGGGTGCCAGAAGGGGTGATTACGAGTTGAAGCAATTTTAGGTTTTGTTTACGTTACTCTTCACGCAGGGGTAGGACTAAGAGTGCCAATTAAGGGTACGTGATATCAATACCGTATATCCCAATATCACCTAGGGCTCGTTCCTAGAAACCAACGACAAGACAGTCATAACTTTATCCGCCAACAACTACGGAGATGTCTCTGATCTTCCTAAACCGTTTCACGAAGAGCTTACTAGCTAGTATCTCGTGAGATCGATACTATCGGCGAGAAGAGGAGCCAAAACTTAGCCTTAGTCGCAATACCACCGGATTATTACAAAATTAATATTAGGGAAAATGCAATTATTTAAATGAATTAGTAATGAAAAAGATTGAAAATGATACCAAGAAATAAGAGATGCAATATACTTCCAAATTTGTGTAGATTGTACAATATAAGTACTTGTAACATATAATTGTGAGTATTTCATTACATGACCGGTGAATCAGTTTGTTTCTTGAGATAGGTACCCCCCGGATATTTTAGTTTGATAGTTTATAAAAATACACCAATATATTATTCTTAGAAAAATACGATGTAATGAAGTTTGTGTCCAATGTTTTAGGTATCAGTTGAATAATCAAATGACAAAACTTCAACATTCCAAAGGTTAAAACACATCTTTTAAACTGTGCATTTTACACATTTGAAGATAGAATTTATCTCGAAAGCAATATGGGTCTGAAAACTAAAGAATACACTTCAAACTATGGCTTGCCTGCTGTGGCAAAATAGCTATCCCTTCGACGATTTTCCAATGTAGAAAATATAGGCGTATAATCAGTTTATTTAAGTGGAAAAATCCTTAAATACAAACATGGCATATTTTCATGAGATTATCAAATACAAAAAACGATAAATCACTGTTTAAGTGAATTTGTTGAAAAATCATAGTTGTAGGATTTATTGACCTTTTTTGCCAGCCATAGTCTACCCAATAAATGACATGTGATGGCGCTGCCCATCGACTAAATAGTTATGAAAGAGATACGACGGCGTCAGAGGCGTCATAACTCCTTAGTCAGGATGTTGTCGTTGATCTTGGCAAAGAGAGCTTGGTGAAACACGTAGCGGACAAGTTGCTCACTAACGCTGATTTAGTCAAGAAGTTAGACTTATGACGGTTTGTAGGAACGGGCCCCTGGGGCCTTTTATTTGAAACCGTCATTTAGTCCAACTTCTTGACTAAATCAGTGCTAGTAAAGTATTTGGTAAATTACATGTAGTTTATCTATTGGACTGTGAGAGATAAACGCATGTGTCGCGCACGTGTGCGTAGTCCCATATACATCTTTTTGTGTACAGTGCTTGTAACTTTATGAAGACTGGGCCAAATTTCTTATCATTTTGATGATTTCAGAACCTTGCAGTACACACCAATACTTATTTGTAGATGATCAACCTTTTCTGATCGATTCCACACCGTTTCTTTCACAATGCAATCGCATGACCATATAACTGGTCTTTATCTTTAAAGATGAAGTTGGGTTCTGGTCATGCGATTGCATTGTGAAAGAAACGGTGTGGAATCGACCAGAAAGGTTGATCATCTAGCATATAAGAATTTGTGTGTATTGCAAGATTCTAGAATCATCAAAATGATAAGAAATTTGGCCAAGTCTTGGTAAAGTTACAAACACTGTACACAGAAAGATGTATATGGGACAACACGAACACGTGGCGTAAAAATCCTACCCCCCGAGTTTTACGATGTTACTGACATATTTAGAATATAAAGGCATTTGAAGAGCCATGCTTTTCAGGGAACATGTCTTATCTGATGATCTTCCACACTTGTCTAATAAGAATTATTACGCTCACAAAATATTTTTCACCTCTTCCCAGAACTCAACCTTCTTTTTAAACAGGGGTTTATGGCAATTCTATTTATGCTTCTTTAAAAATGAACTTTTTATGTTACGCGAAACCGTACCCGCAGAGCGCTGATGAAAAAAAAACTTCCGCGAAAATGCGGACGATCCGACGATCCTTCTTTTTTAGGACGCATTTTGTACGCATAGTTTCTATAGATTTTTCTAGGAAGATATCCTCGTTTATGCGGACGATCCTCACTCTCAGACCAGCGCCCCTGGTAGACTAGTATTTGATCCTTAATTTGGATTGGAGGGGTGCAGAAAATGTAGGTTTTATTTGCTCTTGTGCGATATAAAAGGGTGAATACTTTTTATTCCGTTAAATTCATATTCTACATTCACTCAGTTTTTCATTTAGATCTAGATCTATATCAAGTTGTATTTTCATCGATATCGGATAGGGTCTTTAAATTAACTTGATCATGTCGATAGGCATGCTGCAGCCATTGGGCAATGGCTTTACACGCCAATGAATATGAATTGCAAAGTGCAGGGCTACATGCATGATACGCGTACAAAGTGAATGAGCAGTTGCCTTTTTCACGAGAATACGGACAAATCATACTCACGGATAATCTACGTCTATCCTTCAAGAGTTTTCCACTTTCCACCTTTTTTAGTTCCTTTCGAATAACATGCATGCATGAATCATGAATTTTACCTTGATTAAGCCACCCTATCTTTAATAATCTATCATTCTATGCTGGATTCACATGCAACTTGGTTTGAGTTCGTTGGTATTTATGGAATGCTAATTGTGCTCCTTTTCTTTAAAATAAATTTAAATTTAAGCCTACCATAAGGCATGTAATAATTTTATGTGTGAAGAACTGTCATGTGTAATAAAATCAAAATATTTTCCGTCTTCTTTTTCATGTTCAGAGGAATGATGCAGCTACATTTTTAAGAAACGAGTATTTTGGAAAACTTATTCTATATCCTTTTTCGCAGTGCCTGGAGTCTATTTGTTTAAAGCCCCACTGTCCTACTTGTAGCTACTTGCTCCCTCTATAGAGAAAACTTCCCCTGAATCGGTGCCTGTTGGTCCCCATGATCCTCTTTTTCTTATGTTAATTGAGAGCTGAGTTTACCTCGCTGTGTGGTTTAATCCCTTCTGGCCCAGTAGTATTGACGGTCTTTAAGATAATTGGCTAAGTCAAAAATAATTATCTACCCGTTTTATTTATTTCATTTAATTCATTTGCTTTCCCTGATAGCAGAGACTGGTAAATATCACGTGATATTTACGTCGTGTACTACGTCTTTAAGACGACATAACACGACGTCAAAAAGACATGATTTTGCACCCGCGCACGTCGTCATGAGGACGTCATATTTTGACGTGATTTTTACGTCTTATTATTCAAAGAAAGACGTCTTTAAGACGTCACCTTGTACCTTAGGAAGACGTCGTATGGACGTCATATTTACGTCTTACTAGTCAAAGAAAGACGTCTTTAAGACGTCAACTTGTACCATAGGAAGACGTCATATGGACGTCATATTAACGTCTTATAGTTAAAGAAAGACGTCTTTAAGACGTCAACTTGTACCATAGGAAGACGTCATATGGACGTCATATTAACGTCTTATAGTTAAAGAAAGACGTCTTTAAGACGACATAACACGACGTCAAAAAGACATGATTTTGCACCCGCGTACGTCGTCGTGAGGACGTCATATTTTGACGCAATTTTTACGTCTTATTAGTTAAAGAAAGACGTCTTTAAGACGTCAACTTGTACCATGGAAGACATCGTGAAGACGTCATATGGACGTCATATTTTGTAGTATAGACGTCGTAATTTGACGTTATATTTACGTCTTATTAGTCAAAGAAAGACATCTTTAAGACGTCAACTTGTACCATAGGAAAACGTCGTATGGACGTCATATTTTCTTTTTAGGTCGTATTGGTCCAAGAAAGACGTCGTACAGACGTCGTGTATACGTTGTATGGACATCAAATTTTGAAGTGATATTTACATCTTACTGGTCATTTCGATGTACCTTTTATCCTTACATGATCTTTACGTCTTTTTTGTCCTCTAAATGACACCTATATGACCACCTGATCAAGGAAGAAAGTGTAAAAGTCACTTCATGAACACATTTTAAACATTCACACAGTAAAAACAAAGCAACAAATATTGCATCACATAATATATAGACATGCCAGACAGAAAGTAATTTTCATATTTTTAATGTACATGTATATGGTATGAAAATGGATAACAAAAATATAGAATACTTATTTGTATACCTTCTTCTTCTATCTAACTTGTCTTCTATACATACAGAATCTTTCCATCACCATCCTGACACTTCTTCCAAAACATGCTGTATAAATACCTAGTGTATTTCTGTCAGTCTCATAATTGATTTTAAGAAAGTTAACAGGCCATCACAAAGATATTTGTGTTGTTATAAATTGTGCTGCTTCATATCAGATTTCATTCTGTTACAAGAAACTAAAACATAAATTGGCTTAACTTATAAGTCTTGCGGTTGTGAGAAGCAGGTTAGCAGCATGGAGACTAGGTAAAGCTACACTGATACCCGCAGTTGTTTAGAAGACAAGCAAACAGCAGACTGGGGAAGTTCCTCATATTCAGCAAAACAGCATAGTGGAAAGCTGGGCATTCATCAGTGCAGCTCTACCTCGTCTCCACGCTGCAAAACTGCTCCTCACAACCACCCCAAGACTTTAGTGCAGATAAAGACTATCACATAAAACAAAAGGTTGTTGGAAACAATTCCTGAACATGAAAGATAAAAAAATTACAAGGGGAATATCTAAATTTATGGCAAGAATTCAGTATAAAGTATACAACTATACAATCTAAATCACACACAAGAGAAAAATGGCACAAATGATAAACACATGGCTTAGCTAAGTTATTTCTTACACTCAAAAGGAACAAGTTGGCAGCAAGGGGAACAGGGAGAGCTTGACTGATACCTGCAGAGTTTTCTGATGATGGTTGCTTGCCTGTTGAAACCACGATGTTCACATTTGGCGATACAGCATATTGGAAAACTGTGCAGAAATCAGCTCAACTATACCTATTCTCTGTGCTAGAAACCTGCTTCTTACTGGCACATGACTTAACACAAAAAAGGCATTAGTGGCAACATTCATACTTATAAATATCATCAAAAACATTTTGTTGCAAATACAGAAGCTGAAGTTCAAGTATAAAAATACAATTTCTATCAAAAAACATTCCCGCCAGTACGATTGGCTCTGTTGGGCAATTTCAAGGTGACTGTGCAATAATTATTCGGAAGATATTTCCAAGTTTAAGATAAAATAGCAAACATGCTTAAAAAGTTTAGCACAAAGAGATATATTCCATTGCTAATGTCACAACATTCATTTGGCAAGTTTATACTCCTGGGGGAGTTTCACAAAAAAATTAAATTTAACTTAAATTTTTACAGCAAATTCAATATAGGTAAGCCATATTGTGCTTTCAAAATCACAGATACAATTCAAGAATTGTATACTTTTAATTACCAAAAAATTCTCAAACCACAAAGATATTTATGGTTTTCTTTGAAGGCGCCACTGTGTGTCACTCTTTAACACTTAATTCTCCCAACATATTTTTGAATTTTCCCCAACCGTTTTTCCCTGAAAATAAGATATAAAACAGGCCTTTAAAACTCTAAGGTATTAGAGCCAATTCTTTGCTTTGTGATGATTTACATTCACCTAAACTTTAATTAAATTATAATAATATAGTTGGCAGAATTAAGGAATCGATCAGATCAGAAATTTTGTTTTCAATTTATCATCAATAATGGTCTTTTTTCACTCAAACTTTCAGATTATTTTTAAGTGTACATATAGCATTGAAGGCAATACCTTTAATAGCACCATTTTCTCTCATCTGAACAATGTTACCAAGTCACTTTAAGGCTCGTTCAGACATGATTGCTGCAAAACAGTCAAAATCACATAGTTTTTTATGTTGACATAGAGTTCAATATGCTTTACATAGTGTATATTATCAAAAAGAGCTCACTGAATACGCGCAGTCCAAAACATACAAAGACACGTACCGGTAGGTCCTTTGTTTCCATTCACTTTACACATAAAACCAAACTGCATCATTTTTTAAATTTGTTGGAGGTTCACGAACTTCACGTCTTAATTGCTTAATAATGGAATCGAATTGTATTGCATTTACCTCACTCAATTTTCTCTATTACCAACTTAGACCGGTTTGTTGGCTCAGTCAGTAGAGTGTCCACCTCACAACCGGGAGGTCATGGGTTCGAGCCCGGGCCGCGTCATACCAAAAGACGTTAAAAGACGGGAGTTGCTGCTACCTTGTTTGGCGTTCAACAATAAGGGATAGAGCAACGTCAATCTGGCGCTGCTCAGTGGGTTAGCTTTTGGGTAGAATCTCCTGCATTATGCACTGCTTTCAGATCCAGGGAACATAGACGCAAGGAATTCTAATGAATGAATAAAGCAAAAAAGAAAGGAATACAATTTAAGAAAAACTTTCACATATTTTAAAACTGGAATGTAAACAATGAATTCTGTCAGAAAAGCACTGCTTGGTAAGATTTATCAGAAATAATTTCTCATTGCTCACAAAACATAAAGTCAACACACCTTTGGATTTTAAACATTTGTGGGCAATGCAAAACGTGATTCACGATTTTGTTTGGTAAATTATCAATACAATTCTAGTTTCAGGGATGCCAGTTAGAATTGATCAGAGGGCCTGAAAAATCACCTAGAATGAATGAGCTAGCTTGTACACAAAAAACTTAAACTATGGTATGAAAATAACTCGCCAGGGCCTGAATTCAGGCTATTGCCTGAAAACTGGCATTCCTGTAGTTTGCTGAAGAGGGTTGAATGAAAGCTCCTTGACCTATGCTGAAGGGTAAAAAAACACTGTTTCAAACTCACAAAATATTGTCGGTTATTGCAACATACCTGCAGGTTTTAGTGATCTAAAATTAATTGAATTATAAATATATAATTGAAAATTAGGACAAATAAGCCTTTCAAATGAAATGATCCATTCTGTAGTGTCTAATTAGTCAGAGTCTCAGTGTCTGTCAGTGATCATGCATAATATGACAAATAAATGTACAAAAATAATACAATTACATGTACACATTTATTTACCGATAATGGCTTCAACTGTTTCAAGAGGCTGCTGATCCTTAAGGAACATCCACAAGGTTGCGAGAGAGTAGCATTTTCTGCATGGTTTCACATCAATATACTGAGGCCACAATGTGCTTTGAATCCACTGCTTTGACGAGATATGTTAACAAAGGATGCCTACAATTAATGAGAAAATAAATAAAGTTAAAACAAAATGAATGGTTGATAAATGTATGCATGTGCAACACATATACTACAAACTTCTTTGAACAGCCTGTGGGGAAAGAATTTTGTTTACCATTTACGGGTCTATTATTTCCAGATAAAGATTTCTGCATGTATACGGTATACTATAAGATAAATTTGCTGTCTAAAGACTATAGAAACGACTTGTTTAAAGTTACATGTATGTGACTGTGACACAAGACACTGCTTTATTCCTCTACGCATCGACACGCAATGCTCAATTTCCAGACATCTGGGCCCGGGCCGGTAGTCCACTTTCTCACAGGTTTCACTGCACATTACAAGTGCATACCGATGGTGGTTGCGGGCGGGCGCATGCCTGTGTGAAGTTATCTACTGTATAATGAGCTAGGAGGTAGATAACTTCACAAGACACACAGACTTACGTGCCCCCGCAACCCTCCATCGGTATGCACTTGTATTGTGCAGCGGTTTGCCGTGCAACCTGTGAGAAAGTGTATACTAATATCAACGTTTTTCCGAAAAATACTCCCCCCGAAATAAGAAAATTGACCAGAAACAGGTTAGAAACATAACGACTTTTAAATCATGACCGGCATTATTTGAATTAACATTTCATGAATATTTGCTTGATTTGGGGTATGTTTTAGATTTTTAGTACTATCTCCACGCCAGAGTTGAGGGTCACTGGTCAAAAAGTCTGGATATGATTCTGAACTAGTACTAGATCTACAGTATTGCTTGGAATGCGCGTGACTGCATGTGATGTATTATCCGTCTTTTGGTGTGACAGTCTAGAATCTACTCTTATCTTAGCACTGCAGTAGTCAGACAGTGCCAAAACTTTCATCAGTAATTCTCTTATTTTTCTGCTTTCTTTTACTTTTAGTTTTAGAGCAGTTGCATATTCGAGTTAGATTTCCCTTTAAAGCCATGTAGCCCATGTGTAGGCAAATGAGTAAACATTTTTGCTTTAAAAGATGCCCCATGCATCCCATCAAGACCCTACATAAAAATACATAGATGGGATCATACATTTCAAATCTTGTCAGCAGGTCAGGTGTTGCAAGTCCGAGCTCACTAGTATCACTGACATCAGATCATACATTTCAGAACGAAAACAGAGACTATAGATTTATGTACATTTTGTAAATAAATTCTTCTAGGACTTACCC
The DNA here is from genome assembly GCA_035222895.1 of Strongylocentrotus droebachiensis. Classification (NCBI taxonomy): domain Eukaryota; kingdom Metazoa; phylum Echinodermata; class Echinoidea; order Camarodonta; family Strongylocentrotidae; genus Strongylocentrotus; species Strongylocentrotus droebachiensis. The sequence continues at coordinate 179,049 of JAVYIG010003169.1, read as the reverse complement.
ATACTGTATATTTGCAGGGGAAAACAAGAGTATTCAGGAGGATGATACGGCACTCGGCCTCGGTCAGCAATGTAGGCAACGGCTATGCCTGGCCCTCTGAATTCAAATACATATACACAGTCTATACAGTGTATGTAGGCCTATCATACGCCTTGCATTGAGTATACAGTACACTACCGTTTGAAATAGCGAGATAGTCTTGATCGATATTGCAGACCTTGGTGCATATTAAGATGGTGCATAATCTGTAAAGTGGTGACATTTGAGGGGGGGGGGGGGGAGTTGTTCCCCATTTTCAATTCTGATAATTGCCCTATTTACTTTGACTTCTGCCCATATTAGATCCTACCTTATATTGGTTTTTACTGTCGTATTGACGTCGTAATGACGTCGTCAATACGACAACAATTATCTTGGAATAAATAGTCTTTAAAAGAGGTCATAATGAAGTCGTAATGACGTCGTCAATACGACAACAATTATATTGGAAAAAATAGTCTTTTAAAGACGTCGTTATGACGTAGTCGATACGACAAAAATTATCTTGGACAAATTAGTCTTTTAAAGATGTCGTTATGACGTCGTCGATACGACAAAAATTATCTTGGAAAAAATTGTCTTTTAAAGAGGTCATAATGACGTCGTTATCACGTCGTCAATACGACAACATTACATTGGAAAAAAATAGTCTTTTAAAGACGTCATAATGACGTCGTCAATACGACAAAAATTAGCTTGGAAAAAATAGTCTTCAAAAGAGGTCATAATGACGTCGTAATGACGTCGCCAATATCACAAAATTTTCTAAGAAATATAGTCTTAAAAAGACGTCAAAATGACGTCTTTATGATGTCGTTAATACGACAAAAATTATCTTGGAAAAAATAGTCTTTTAAAGACGTCATAGTGACGTCGTCGATAAGACAAAATTTATCTTAGAAAAATAAGTCTTTTAAAGACGTCAAAATGATGTCTTTATGACGTCGTTAATACGACAAAAATTATCTAGGAAAAAACAGGTTATTAAAGACGTCATAATGACGTCGTAATGACGTCGTTAATACGACAAAAACTATCTTGAACAAAATAGTCTTTTAAAGACGTCATAATGACGTCGTCGATAAGACAAAATATATCTTGAAAAAATAAGTCTTTTAAAGACGTCATTATGACGTCGTTTTGACGTCGTCAATAAGACAAAAATCATATTGCAAACAATTAGTCTTTTAAAGACGTCATAATGACGTCTTAATTACGTCGTCTATACGACATACGACGTGTTTACCACTTTACGACCAATTTATGACGTCTTTAAGACGTCAGTCTGCTATCAGGGTTGTAGTTCTATCGTTTTTCGGAGTAATAATTTAAAATACAATGATTAAAAAAAAGAAGAAGCTATTTTTACTGTTTGGAAATGCCGTATAGCAGCCAAACTTTATGCTTTTTTGAATGAAAGAAAAGTGAGAAAAGAAAAGACTAATCGACGAAAAAAAAAAAAGTCAGGTTATTATTTTGTTTAAATTGTGACGTTAAAAGCTTTTCCAAAATAGTGCCAGATATAACGAAAATGTACTGATTTGATTTTCCAGAAATTTTGGAAACTGCAAAAAAAAAAATCTCCTTTGCAACAGTGCTTCATATACCACCCTTGACAACCGAGATTTTTGTTCTTCTCTCGCTCCCTGTCCCCTCTCGATCTCCATTTCTCCCTTCCTCTCTCTCTCTCTTTCTCTCTCTGATGTCTTCCTTCCTCCTATAGCTCGCTCTTTTTAATTCTCTCTCTTTCTCTTTTCTATCTATAACCAACTCCGATGTGTAGTTTCCTACCGCCACCCCACCCCCGCCCTCTCTGGGTCTAAGGGACCACATTCGTGTACCAAAATCTCCAGTAAAGGTTTTGTTTTCGCGTGGCAATTTAAGCCGGTGTGACCGCGCCGTTTGTCTTACCAGTTTCGTTTGTCCGTCAGACATAATATGCGGGTTTTCTGCCCGCACGGATCGTCCGTGACTCGCACGGATCGTCCGAGGGACGATCCGTGCGCTTAATTTGCTATCCGCACATTCTGTCCCCCCATTGTTTTACGTTTATATTTGATAAAAGGAAGCAACTCGGCAAATCAATGTATTTAGACTCATTGTAAATCATGTGGTTGACATTTTTTCTAGAAATTACATAATAATAACTCTACAATTTGTTTTAAGCAAATGGGCCAGTCCTTTTGAAAGTAGAAGTGAATATTTTCTTTAAAACCTTTATTCTATGAAGGCATACTCGTGATATCGGCCAAACAACTGTTGTAATCGATTATACTTTTAAACGTGCTTCGTACTTCAACCAATATACTCGTGATACAGGCCCCGCCCCAAGTATTTGGGGGCGTTTCGAGGTTTAATGAAGGAGTTAAATGGGAAATAACAGTGATTAAAAATGGGGTTGAAAGTGAGTGGGGGAGGCTAGAGTATTTAAGATAATGTAGAGCGTAGCACAAATTGGCAGATGCTCAGGGGGTAGGGGCATTTAATTACGGTCAGATGAGTATACAAATAATACACAGCAGTGAGGGCATTAGTAAGAATTACCCACACAAGGTACATTTGGAAAAGTCTAACACGCCCTAACACGCCCGAGGCGATAGCCGAGGGCGTGTTAGACTTTTTCAAAGGTACCGAGTGTGGGTAATTATACTAATGCCCGAACAAAATGATGTGTATTATTTTTTTTATAAATTTATAACGTGGATCCTTGTTATTTGACCAATCGCCCTCATCTCAAACTTAAAGGTCCGAATACACCAGTTTACAGTTGTATCAGTGCGCATGCGCAGACAGTTGACCTCGGGTCAGTGGCCCCGGAACAGGGCCAAATTGGCCCTGTTCCGGGGCCACTGACCTCTGACCTCTGGTATTTATGGGTAAATTAAGATTGCGCCCATGCAAATGATGATATGCGCGCACAACGCAGCGCGCAGGCAGTGATATCATCATAATTTGCATGGGCGCAATCTTAATTTACGCATAAATACATGACCTCTAGGTCATTGGCTTTGTTTAAAATGGCGCACACAACTGTAAACTGGTGTATTCACTAATACCCTTTTCACATCTATTTTTCTTAACCCCGGACTATCCTTAACCCCATACTATCCTTAACCCCATACTATTTTTTTTGCTGTTCACATCTATTTTCTTAACCCCGGACTATGTGCTTAGCCGGAGTTAAGAAATTTCACGCGATTCACACTACGTTCGCCTTAGCCCCGGACTATTCGATAGCTCATGAATATTAATGCTTTTGCTACCGCGCATGCGCCTTTCGACTAAATGAAGGGGAAAAACCCAATGCAACAATTGAACTATAATCAATATCGGTCAACGAACTCTTTGCTTGTGGTAAAAAGACCAACAATATACAGTACGGTACGTAATAATTTTAGCTCGCTCGTGTTGTGTTATCCAGCCTTGCGCAAAGCGTTTTCCCTTTATTATTTTACCGATACAAATCAATTACCCATTTTTCATCCAATTCACTTGATAAATTTACCTACGTAAATATGACTGATAATGATAAATGCAATAAAAAATTATGAGCTACATGTTCTTTCACTATTTTTTTAAATCAATTTTATAATAAAGATTTTTTCATAATGACCTCTGCCTCGTAAAAGACTAAACGTCAATACAGAGAGCATGCATGCGTAACGTGAACTGCATGCATGCGTAACGTGAACTGCATGCATAGCGCGCGATAAATGCAAATTCACGACCACACGACCACGCTGTCTGTGATTGGCTGTTGCTTAGCCCCGCTTCTCCTTAGCCCGGTTCGGATTCACACTACGCAGCTTAGCACCACAATTGCCCGGCTAACCCCGCAATTGCCCGGCTAACCCTGCTATTTTGCAGGGCCAGATAGTCCCGTACTATTTGTGGGGTTAGCCCACTTTGGCAAAACGTAATGTGAACAGAAAGCCGGCTAAAATTACCCCGGGTAATTGGTGGGGCTAAGGAAGGAATTGGTGGGGCTAAGAGCCCCCTTAGCCCCACCTATTTCCCGGGGTTAAGCAATATTTGGTAGATGTGAAAAGGGTATCAGGAGGTTTAAATCTAACCCATGGTTTAAATTCTCATTTACATAACCCATTGTTTCAAATAAGCGCAAATTGAGGCGTACCTTGCCTTGCGCGCGTCTAATATTAGACCTCTGACTTGTGTCGCGCTTATTTTGCGCTAATGTTAGCTAGATGTGGTAATGACCGGTCATTACCATTGGGTAATGACCGGTCATTACCCAAATTACGCGTTAGGCAAAATAAATGCCTGGTCACGTGTACGCTTTCAACCAATCATTTGATTAGGATCTACGTCATCATCTTGTAACATATTTTAATACCTTATTCATGACACTGGCAGGTCACTAATTGGCGTATGGTTCAAGGGGCGGAGCCCCCGGAAGTGCAGGGGTTTTAGGCATTAAAATTAAGGTCAGATTAGCATCCAGGGGCCAGCCTTAGGTCCCAAGGTGGGGTCCAGGGGCAGAGCCCCCGGAAGCTCAGGGGTATCGGTATTTAATTACGGTCACATGAGCATACTTTCTTTTCTATTTCTTTCTATTTAATTCTCTTTAACCCATTGCCTACGGGAACCGGTTGGCTCTTGTATTAAGCCTATGACAATGAATAAAATCAATAGTCAACGGGTTAATATACTTTTTCAAAAGTGTGGGGGGGGGGGGGGCCCGGAAAATTAAGCCATTTTAGCAACATCTGTAAATTACTGGTATCAAATTAGAACAAAAAAATTCACTTTTAAATTTTTATTTTGGTGGGGGGGGGGGGGTAGGAACTGGCTGAATACTTACACCTATGGTGTCGAGGGGCTCTTTCTTTATTTTTTTGTTCGGTAATAAATAAGTTTAGTTTATGTGGGTGTCACTCAGGCGCAGATATACGGGGGGCGACGGACCGCCCCCCCCCCCCCCTCTTTGAAAAAAAAAAAGGAAAGGAAAGAAAAAGAAAGGAAAGGAAAAAGTAAAGAAAGAAGGGCTAAAAACACGAGTTAAAAGTGGACCCATCAGGGCGCTCATTTATCAGTATCAGGGGAAAAATTACACGGGGGCTCGGGGTGAATTAGCCCCCGAAATGCCCAAAAAAGCCCCCGAAAGTCATAAAAGTAGCCCCCGTAATTTTGTAAGCAGTTCAACACACGCAATCATGAAATAAGGGTGTCTTCATCGAAGTGTCTCTGTAATTTTAGAACCACGCCCTGTGCCTACCCGCTCAGGCCACTCTACATTCAGGGGCGTCGCTAAAGGGGGGGGGGGGGGGGTGTGGGGTTGAAGTCGGTGGGATTTTTTTTATGTCGGTCGGCCAGCAATTTTTTCCCCTTCGAACTGTGACTTTTTATCGGACAAAGAAACATTCTTGAACATTCAGACAATGATTCAGAGTCGGTACAATGAATCGTCTTCTTTTTCTAATAATTTAATGAAACGTCGAAGCTCCCGCGCTTCGCGCGAGAGGGGAAAAACTGAATTCAGACAATTAGGGTTAAGAGTAGAGAACGGTATACAACAAATCGTCTTCTTTCTATAATAATTTAATGAAACGTCTAAGCTTCCGCGCTTCGCGTGGGATGGGGAAACTGAATTCAGACAAGGAGTAAGAGTCGAGAACGGTACAACAAATCGTTTTCTTTTCATAATAATTTAATGAAACGTCTAAGCGGGAGGCCTTTCACCCATCCCCTCCCCTACCTAGGGAGCGCTTTGCCCCGCTCTTTCAATGATTCGCTTTCTCAATACCGCCCCTCCCTAAAATAAGATCCTAGCTACGCGCCTGCATTAAAATATATAGCTATGATGCTTACTAAGTTGACGAAATAATTTGTATATTTATGTCGTCGACGAAAATGACCATTTGTGCATAACAATCTAGCCGTCGGCCCCGGGTTTATAGGGTTAAATTTGTAGATATTGGGACATTTAATTTTGTCGGTAATTGGTGGCTTGTTTTGTCGGTAATCGTTGGCCTCTATACCCCCCCCCCCCACAGAAAAAGGTCTAGCGACGCCCCTGACGACACATCAGGCCTATACTTGCGTTTTGTGAGAGGCTCAAGTATCCGGGCCAGCTATTTATAGTTGAGTAAGTTTTGAAGAAAAACAAAACGAATACACGCTCTCCAATCGTATTGGTTATTGGGGAATTTCGAATGTCATCAAATATGTTTTTTTCCTTTTAACACAATGATTGTTTTGCGACTCAATTCAGGCCTGACTAAATATAATTTTTTTAGTAAGGCAACAGACAAGTAATTTTATAGTCAAATACCTGTTTAACATTTGAAGATTTCCTACACTAATGCCTGGCCGTGCGTTTGAACACTAAGTTGCACCTGTAATTGCAACATGTGCATTATAAGGTCCAAACGCTTTCTTTCATACAAATACACCAAAAAAAATTCCCAAAAGCTTGAATGCATACTATTTCACAAGATGTAATTAAACAATATGAATGATATTAATGATACACTTACATGAACATGCAAATGGATGATCATTTTTGCGCTTCTTGCTCCCAGCAAGATAGTTTCCTTCTACATTTAATTTTGTTGCTGTTATGAGTTTATATTCATATTTTTGTTATCAAACAGGAATAAATAAATGAATATATAAATACATTTGTTCAATGATAGTTGTACAATGATGATAGAAGAACCAATGAAAATCGCAACTGATCTTCCCTTATTCCTTTTCTTTTCTTCCTCTTTGTTTTCTGCCCCTTTCTCTCCTCTTTCCCTTTCACTTCCCTTCCTCCTCTCTCTCTCTCTCATTTAAGTTTGCTGAGGGAGGCAGGGGCCTTTCGCCCCCTCCCCCCGATCCACACGATGTTGGTGGGATTAATCGCAACTGATCTCTGCTTCTGTTCACCCTTTTATTTTATTTTTCCTCTTTTGTGTTCCATTTTAGCTCTCCTCTTTCCCTTTCCCTTCTTTTTCTCTTTTTTTTTGGTGGGGAGGGGGTGGGGTGGTCGGGGAGGGGGGCAGACTTTCTCCGCGATCCACATCTTGTTTGCATGAAAATTGCAACATATATCCCTCCTTTTCTTTTCTTCTTTTGTTTCTTTCCCTTTCCTTCCTTCTCTCTTGTTTTGCGGGGGGGGGGGGAGGCAACAGCATGGGTGGCTTGGCCCTTTCGGTCCCCCGATCTCCTTCTTTTCCCCTTTTCCTTTCCTTTTCCTTTCCTCTTCTCTCTTTTTTCCCTTTCCCTTCTTTTCCTTCCTTCTCTCTCTCTCTCTTTTTGTTCGCTGAGGGGCCAGGGGAGGGCAGGCGAAGGCCTTTCGCCCCCGATCCACACCGCGTTGGTGGGAAAAATCACAATTGATCTCCCGTACATTTTTTCTTCTTTCCCTTTCCCTTCTCTTCCTATCTCTCTCTTTTAAGTTTGCTGTAGAAGGGGGGAGACAAGGGCCATTTGCCCCCCCCCCGATCTCCTTCTTTCCCCCTTTTTTTCTTCTTCTTCCTTTCCCTTTGTCTCTTCTTTCCCTTTCCCTTATTTGTCTTTCCTTCTTTCTCTCTCTCTCTCTCTCTTGCTGAGGGGGGGGGGGGGGGTGGCGAAGGCCTTTCGCCCCCGATCTCCTTTTCCCTCTTTTCTTTTCTTCTTCCTCTTCTTCCTTTCCCTTACCCTCCACTTTACCTTCTCTCTCTCTCTCTCTCTCTCTCTCTCTTCATTTTTTGTTGGCGGTTGGGGGGTCAAGGCCCTCTCGCCCCCCCCCCCCCCACCCCTTGATCCGCGCCGGGAAGACATGTAGTATCCCTAGCTAGCTGGCAAAGCTGAATATGGGTTATCCAGTAGTTTCATTCATTAAGTATTATTATACTTGTATTGAATATGTATACGTGTGGAGTACGGACATTCGGTGCGGCAGGCGGACTATTGGTGCGAGACCTCTTCCGCACAGATTGTCCGTCGGACATTTGAGGCGCGCACGGAATGTCCGACACGGACATTCTGCGCGGATAAAATCCGCACCGATCGTCCGCTCTCGATCGATCTCTAATAGGGGGACGATCGGTGCGGGTTACATTCTACGCGGTCACACCGGCCCGGGAATATCGTAAAAAAAGGGGGTGTATTTGCCTGTTCACCCGGGGATTTCATTAAAAAGGGTGTGTTCTCGATCTCTCTCTCTTTGGATTCCTGAGAAATTAAAAAAGGGGGTTATACAATATTACATTTTTTTTAATTTCTTCTCTCTCTCTCTTTGGACTCCTGAGAAATTTAATAAGGAGGTTATAAAACATCTTGAATATCATAGACAGGGGAGGTACATTGAGCAGTGTACCGGATTTCGGGGGTCTCCAAGGCAGGAAAAGCCCGCCGCGAAAGGGGGGTACAGAAATGTTGGCAGTCCTGATATAGGGGGGGGGGGTGCTTTAAAAAGGGCCCGAGAGAACAAGCATACGCGTATCCTAAATATAACACTGAGTGGAGGGGGGGGGGGGCTGGGAGTTTCCTCATTCTCTACACTTTAAAAGTTATGATTGCAATACGATGAATACGATCGCAACTACCTTTAAAAAAATCAACTCAAGGGCGATTTCAACGCTCTAAATTGTATGTCCCATTGAAAACAAGTTCGGATTACGTAATACATCATCAGTGGCGTAGGCCGGGTAGCTACGGGGGAGGGGATGGGAACGTGCCGCCCCCAGTCGGATGGCACAACAAGAAGTGAGAGCGAGGGGAGAGATGAAGGAACAGGAAAAGGAACGTAAGATAATATATGAAGACAGATAATTGCTCGAAAATGCTATATTTTTTTTCTCTCTCTCTTCTGTCTCTCTCTCTCGTATCTAAGCGCATAGAGACAATTTTGTAATATGCGCTATATAAGAATTGAACATTATTATTATTATTTATTATAGATTATACTATTTTATGTGAATCAGTAACGTGGGGACAACATGATAACTTTTAAATTGAATTGAATTTATTTTCTTCTGCAACATTCAAATCAAATTACATTTCAGCAATACAACATAATTTATACAAAATATAACAAGTTTTTTTTAAACGTGTATACAATATAATATTAATAATGATGGCATTTCAAAGAAATAAAATGATAACACAATGCCGTTGCAAGAATTATTCATTAAAAAAGTTGCAGAAGAAAATTAGGGCTATTATAATAAGCGGTTGCTTGATAGCGCCTGGTAGCCCGTGGTTGTGAGAGGGTATACAAATAATATATATACACATGTAGAAATGGTGATGGTGACAGGCGCTGATCCAGGATTTCGTAGGGGGTGGGGGCCAAATTTGAAATCAATTTGAAATTTTGTGTGCTGAAATTTGAGGGGGGGGGGGGGGGTAATAAGCAAATATTAATCGGCTACGAGGGTAATGGTACAAACTATCATCGCCGAGGTGATCTCGGGGCTACTATCTTCCCGAGCCGGCGAGGGAAGATGGTAGCCCCGAGATCACCGAGGCGATGATAGTTTGTATCCATTGCCCAAGTAAAGGAGGTTAATATTTGTTTTATATCCCACATCGGCAATAAGGTCTATTTAAAGTGAATTTCACATAATAATAAGAACTGATTCTGCAGACAGTTTAGCTTCAGCTAGATTTTACAAAGCGCAACATGCATACATGTAATACAGTTGATGCGCGCTCATTTGACATTGACACTGACTTTGACATTTCGCGTAACCTACTTTGCTATGCGTATTCAATGGGCAAGGGTGGGCAAGTGGGGTAGCAGCAAAAAATTACTGTACAAAAGTACTATCTCGACCTGAGATCGAAAGATAGTACTTGTCTATACCTTTTTCGTGCTCTGTACAATCGCAATGCAAACAACTATACATGAGGGATATAATGAGCACTATTTTTTTTTTTTTGGCCCTCTAAAATTTGAAAAATCACATTTGTATAGTAATTATGTACCGAACAATTTTACGTATTACGTAAAACTGTTAAACATCTTACATAGACACACCTTAGTCTAGAATATTATTGGGGGACAGAGCGCATAGAACAAGTTCTAGAAAAGGGATATTGGATTTCTAGTACTGATTGATTAATTTAGTAGTTTATCAAAGATAGTGAACATGATATGGTCGAGCAAGTGGGAGTGAGTCTCGCGGATCATGCGTCACAGAGTTACCAACTACTAGCAACTACCATATGTCTATCTATATGTAACGTTTCTAAATCATACAATGTTAGAGACTAGAAAAAGACAAATACATGTAGGCCTACTTGTCGTACAGTTACACGATTATCTTGTATACGATGAATTATGGTAATCTGAACCGCGAGGTCAATGATTCATCATGCACACCCCTGACTAAACCCGAACATAAGGAGGAGAAGACGGGTTTCTTCGCCATTTCACCACGCAGAACGTCACTACGATGACTGCTATGATCACGATGATTGCGATGATGACCCCGATGATGATGACACCGGTGTGACTGTTTCGACAAACAAATGCTGGTGAGAGATTGAGATAAAAATGGAAAACGCTAAACATATGGATACAATCTGTGCAGTGGGCAGATAAAGGTCGTTCCAGTTTGTACAAAACTCCCGGCCCCCCCCCCCCCCCCCCCCCCCCACTCAGGTTCCGAAATGACCGCATGCGTGTTGCCAAAATGTCCGGTAAAGGGGTACTTTTCGTGCGACAAAGTCCGGCCCGAGAATTGTAAAAAAAAGGGGTGTATTTGACTTTTCACCAGGAGATTTCTTTAAAAAGGGGGTGTTTTTTCTTTTTTTCTCTTTGGACCCCTGAGAAATTATTCCGAATTTAGGGGGGTACATTGAGCATTTTTCCTGATTTAGGGGGGTCTCCAAGGCAGGAAAAGCCCGCGAAAAGCCCGCGAAAGGGGGGTTCGGAAATGTCAGTCCTCAGATAGGGGGTGCTTTCAAAAAGAGGGAACGAGCATATGCGTACCCTAAATAACACTGAGTGGGGGGGGGGGGGGGGTCGGGACAAAACTGTACTGCGTACTTATGAAAGTTGCGTAATCATTATTCATTTAATTATGCACCGACGGTACATTCTATGGAACACAGGTGGAAATATTATTTTTCAGACTGTTTTATGATATTCGTTATCATGTTTATTTTCTTCTAACTTCTTAATCTGTAATCAACCCATAGAAATTCGGGCTCAATTATCTGTGTGTCGGAAAATAAAATGATTACTCCCTTACGTTGTCCCCAGTCGCCTCCTTTGGTTTCCTGGACGTAAGGCTGGAGCGAAGGGGTGGTCAGGTTGAGATGAAAGTTTTTCAGGCTGTAGTTGAAGTGACTGCAGGTGTAATAGTCACCAAGAGGCACATCAAAGAAGTCTGTGGTCATGGAATTGGAAATTGTCGCTGGGGAAAAAATAGAGTAATTAACTTCTTCTTCTTCTTCTTGATTTGATTTTGTTTGGCAACCAGTCACAGTTGACTATTTTTGCCACACACTATTTTATGAATTATTTATATATATACAATTTCATGTCATAAATGACTATTTTTAAGGATTCTTTCTCTTTCCACCCCCTTTCCTTCTGCTTATTTTCTTTTTAGACCCTATATTCTTCTTTTTTTTAGAGAGAGAAAATTCAATAAATTAATACATTTGGAAAGAGACGGCCTAGCAAGTTGAACGTACTTGTGTTTACGCGTTACTTGATCAATAGGCCTTTATACAAGTGTGAATATATCATTGTTCGACGTGTACCTTATAGATGTGACTAATATTTTGTCTGTCTATTTTTCTGAATTTCATTACCATTTTTGTTCTCTCTCCTCCCATCGTTTAAATTTCCCTCTCCATCATGATTAGTTGGATCCCATATAAAAAAAGGGCTTGAAACCTTCCTCTTTCTCCGTAGCTCCCCTCCTATCAGTGACGGATCCAGGGAAGGGGGGGAGGGGGGGGGGAGGCCCGGCCCCCCCCCTGGGGAAAAAAATGTGTATTTTTTTTACATTTTAACGTTGATTTTACCTTTATTTAGAGATGCCCCCCCCCTGGCGCTCAAGGGGGGGGGGGGGGGTGCAAATTTTCGAGGACCAAAAAAAAAAAATGCTCTGGACTGCCATGCATTATGGCTCAAGGCATGGGCACACAAAAGATTTTTTATGTTGGGAACCGGGGTAAAATGCAATAAATTATTGAAAATTTATTGCATTTTCTGTCTTTTTTTTAATTTATGGAAACTGCCCCCTACCCTAGCCCCCGCTGCGTACAGTCATGGTTCAGTGACAAAGCAATGGCCTCGTAACTGTGAGGCCCCAGGATCAAAACCGTGTCGATGTGCTATATTAGTGCCCTTTTGTGGGGCATTAATCCTCATTACTGTCATTTATGACTTAAGGGCGTAGGTCCTCTGGTTGATTAGTTGATAAGCATAGTAGCATACACATGCTTTAGCAGTAATGCAAAACACACTTTGGCAAATTAATTTCAATAAAATCTGAGAATGTATACTATTATCTAGATCTATTATTTTTAAATTATTTTAAAAATATCTCAATAAATTGGGATAAAAAATAAATATTCCACCTTTATGAGCGACAGTGTATAGTGAAATGTTATAAATTGAATATATATATCGATATAAATTGCAACCTGCATAATAATGTTAATAACGAATAATAAAGATCGGATAAACCTCGTTTAGCATTCTGCCATTTTTAAATCTTTTTTTCTTCTTTTGTTTCCAAAATATGACGTTGTTTCCTGTAGGCCTATATAGTATTTCTATTTTGTGTATATATATATATTGATCAAATGAAATCGAACCAATGATAATTATTGGCCCTATCAACTTACTTGTAGGGGTGCGTATGCTCGCAGATAGGGTATAGAGTTGGAACGAGCCCGGCCATCTAGTGGTGAATTTCAGCATAATTTCCCACTCCCCAAACTTTAAGACAAATGCTGAATAAGAAGATGAGTTTGAGCTGCAGTTGGATTTCGATGTCGACGCATCAGACGGTATCTGTGCGGTCACGTCATCAACGAGCTGCAAGTAAATAATTGTCAGATTTTGACAAGGTTGTAATGTTAACTCTTTTTTTTGCAGGGAAACTTCAACTATTGTGGTTGTGGCTGCGAATAGACTCAGCCTTTTTACCAATGTATGAATGTTTCTCTACCGATCCCGTGGTTACCCCCCCCCCCAAGTGATTCACCTCCTACGCATTGATGCATATCTATGGATGCATGCCATTCATTTTGTTGCTACGCCAGGCAAATCACTGGCAAGCTTTTTAAAATCATCAACAGAAGCCTTTGTTAAAAACTATACTTTACCTTCAAAAACATGTCAATTAAAATTTACATATTTACAACGACTTCTAGTGTTGGAGTTTAGAACAATTTACCATTCATTTTTTTAAAGTAAATAAAAAACACTTTCCGGAAATTTACATCTGAGATCCTGGTGTTCCGTTCAGGGCGTTGCCATTAATTGTTAACGTTTTTTTTTTCTTCCTTTTTTTGCCAATTTATTCGTAGTTTTGTGCCCCCACTCACCGAGTTACGCCACCACCGCCACTGATGTTTGATGTACGTCACAAAACTACAACATTTTCACCAATTATCAAAGCAGTGTTGATATGATATTTGTGATATAGATAAACTTGCTAAAATTATAAGAAAAGATAAGTGATATATCAAACCTACGTAAGTTATAGTTCCATTGAAGTCCATGAGCATACACAGCTTGCCGGCCTTGTCCTTCACTTCCCATCGGGCTTTTGGGGCTGATGTTGTTCCTCTTGATTTCACTGTGAAAATTAAAGGGTCATTTCAGGAGTTTTTGTTGGGGGAATGGGCATGATGATGTCCATGTAACGTCGTTATGATTTTTTTCTACTGCACACATGGAAGTTGAAATCATAAGGTAAAGAATTTGTTTGCAGTAATATATACTGTAATATTAGTACCCTGCCAGAATTATTCTTGTTTCGGTCGCTTCTCTTCAAATTCTTTGGTTAATATGCATTTTTTTTTTTAATCAGCGTTATAACATGAATATCACATTTATATCACATGGCATACTATTTGGTTTTACAATATTGATTCACCGTGAAGCTAGAGTATACATCAAAAGATATATGTTGGGTATTCCTTTTATTCTTAACTCAATTCGAGCAAACTGTTTATAATGGTTGATAAGAAACATGGCACGCGATACACACACACGCACACTTATAGTGAAACGCACGTTTGAGCTAACTTGACGATGATTCGGACGAAAATCCTATATGTCCCAAATATAAATGAAAACCTTAAAGTTAAGCTTAAAGGGCATCTATAAACAAAACCAACATAAAAAACTACAACAACAACAATTACCACATCAACAACAAACATATGTATTAAAGGGGTTCCTAGTCGCTATGACATATTCAAAATATGAATCTCAAATATTTCTTCTCCGATGAGATAATTAAAGCAAGTTTCAATACATCTTCAGCAAATACTGGGACTTATGTGCAGATTAGTCAAAGGACCATAACGCGCTGGCACTGAACCCAAGTCCTCGTTTTTATTTCCTTCATTGCTCCTTTGAATATCAGGTAAAGTTTAGGGGTTTGATGTAATTATACATTCTAGCTATACACAAAATATGTTTTTAGGTAATTTTTATCCCGTTACCTTACAACGACTTTAAAAAAGGGAAAACATTTGCAATTCAAACCAACAACCAGACTTTAAAGGTACCATGCATGTCCCATTTGCAGGCCCAAAAAATGAAACGGTTAAATTTCAACTGCATTTGAAAGATAATAATAATTTTGAACTTCCCTAAAAAAAGGGGTCTTGAAAATGTCTTTAAGTGGGAAAACAACGACTATTAGTTGTCAAATCGAATCAAGTGCTACCAAGTCAGTAAGGAATAGTCTGATTTTCAGACCACTTTACCGAATGGTCGTACGTTTTGTGCTGCACAAAGATTCAATCAGTTTAATTTTGGCCAGTCAGTCACTCAATAGTGCCTGACAGTGAAGTCTAGCAAGTAAACGGGTTTCCTTGCATAATTTGAATATAAGGACACTGCTTACGTTTAAATTCCACAGATAGGACATACATTACATATTCATAATTCCTGCAAAGTTCTACAGAATTTGATATTGGCTGCAAACATAGTATCTGTAAAGACACATTGAATGGGGATATCGTTGGGAATTGGGCAATTTGACACCGTTCGAGAGTTTATCCAATAACAGGTGTCAATCATAAGAATAATCATTCAGTTTTTTGACCAACGGGCTTTATAACAATGCTTTGCCTTTTCCCCCATATGGTAAAATCCTCATCTGATATTTGCATCGATCACCAGAAGACTCTCCCAAGACGAGGGGACATTTCTCAATGTGCTGTGTGGAAACTTGTACACCAATGGTGTTTCCACCAAACCTGGTGTCAGCAAATTATGATCTTCCGCACATGGAAACTAACGACCAACTGGCTTTAATGTGAATATTGCCTTCAATTACCTGACGGGGTGGTGCTTGTCGTTCCACTCTCGGTAGTCATGTTGCTGACCGCGGTTGTCATGTCGCTTGCAGTGGTAGGTTCAGTGGTTGTCATGTTGCTCGTAGTGGTAGTCATGTTGCTGACCGTGGTTGTCAGGTCGCTTGCAGTGGTAGGTTCAGTGGTTGTCATGTTGCTCGTAGTGGTAGTCATGTTGCTGACCGTGGTTGTCAGGTCGCTTGCAGTGGTAGGTTCACTGGTTGTCATGTTGCTCGTAGTGGTAGTCATGTTGCTGACCGTGGTTGTCAGGTCGCTTGCAGTGGTAGGTTCACTGGTTGTCATGTTGCTTGTAGTGGTAGTCATGTTGCTGACCTCGGTTGTCAGGTCGCTTGCAGTGGTAGGTTCACTGGTTGTCATGTCGCTTGCAGTGGTAGGTTCAGTGGTTGTCATGTTGCTCGCAGTGGTTGTCATGTTGCTCGCGGTGGTTGTCATGTTGCTCGCAGTGGTTGTCATGTTGATTGCAGCGGTTGTTGTAGGTCCATTAGTAAAAGCCTCAGCCGTTGTTGTAGGTCCAGTGGTAGTTGTTTTCTTTGCATAACATATTTCAGAGAAGCACATCAGTGCTGCCACTATCAATAAATAAAGATAAAAACATAAATTAAAACATTGTAATAATCAAGATCTTACGAAATTAAAATTTATTAAATGGCAATTTGGAAATTTTTATCTCTTGTGGGAAATATTAGGGCGATAGAAAAACACTTTTGGAGCGAAGAGAGAGAAAGAGAATGAGGGAAAGAATTGGATAGATAGATTGATAGATTGATTTATACAGGGATAGTTATAGTAGGAATTGAGATAGGTAAAGAGAGAAATATAGAGAGTAAGAGAGTCAGACAAAAAATACTTTAGTCTTTAAGAATCTAAAGAGACGGTACGTGATTATGTAAATTGATATTATGTAAATGAAATTTAATGAAATCCCCCATGCATATGTTATGGCTTCTGTATGTTTACTTTCAGATTTTGTCTCGTGTTTTCTGGGATTATATATGTATTTAAAAAAATATATTTCTTATAATTTGAATATATAATTTCCTTAGTATTTAAAACTCCGTCCTACAATCTATTTATTTTACATTAATATTCTTTTAAATATCTTTCTCATCGCACCGTGTCACATATATCGACGACCTTCTTTAGCATATTTTGTACGGAACCGTTACTTTACAAGCTTTGTTTTGATCAAGTTTCGTCATATTTCACTATCAAATAAATATATATATTCGTCTTCTTGTAAAAGCTGCTAAATAACTCGATTAAAAACTAAATTTGCAACATGTATCTAATTTCCGTGTTTGTGATTATGAATTACAAACATGTATTATTATACAAATAATGAATGGTTATGAGTTCAATAGTGCGAATATTTTCATGAGTTGAAAGATTAACATTCTATTCAACGAGGCGTCAGCCGAGTTGAATAGAATTAACGTTAATCTTTCAACGAATGAAAATATTGGCACTATTGAACGAATGAAAAACATTCATTATTTGTTTTATACAACATCGAAGAAGATCTAATAGAACGTTAATCAACAAATTATGCTTAATTAATTAAAGTTGGAGTCAAGCCTTCTCGATTACATTGAGATTGCCTTCGCGTCAGCTCAGATACACGCAGGGATACGCGCGCGCACGACTGAGAGGTACGCAGTCTGCATATAACCAAAAATGCACGGCGCATATAACCAAAAATGCACGACCGTGCAATATACCATCTATTGAATATCATGTGACCAACAATCCTCCAATCAAATGACAAGGATCTACGTAGGTGTTGTATAAAATGTAATAATTATATGTATAATGTGAAATATTGTAAACAATAAACTGAAACTGAAACTGAAACCCTTGTCAGCGTCTGCAAACTGTGACCACAATAGACTTTGTAATTAAGCTGCTAATTGCAGACAGAAACTGGTGGATCTAGGCTCTGATCAAGGCTTCTGGAATTGTGGTAAAGTGTGACCACAATAGACTCTGTAATTAAGCTGCTAATTACAGACAGAAACTGGTGGATCTAGGCTCTGATCAAGGCTTCTGGAATTGTGGTAAAGTGTGACCACAATAGACTCTGTAATTAAGCTGCTAATTACAGACAGAAACTGGTGGATCTAGGCTCTGATCAAGGCTTCTGGAATTGTGGTAGAGTGTCACTAGAGTCTTTGTTTGCAGAATAGCCAGGAACAGAGACAAAAGCAAGAAATGGGAAAGAGACGGACAAAGGGAAAGCAAAAGAAGAAGCTTTAATTATTATCCGCTTGTCATCTGTTTCCTTCTCACTGTCAACCATAACGCCATGGGAAAATAACATAGGTAGTGCTATTCCGTATTCCACACAAGATAATTTTCCATCCGGAAAAAAAATGTATGCACAGGTCTGGGCATCAAAATCAATATTCGGTCGTTTCCCCTAAAGTAAATTGCCCACGCCACAGATCTAAATATGAATAAATTGAAGATAGTAACAAGTAAGTAACTTTCTTTGCATCAAAAACTTCTCGGAATACTGCCTTTTGTTTTTTGTAAATTTAAGATATATATTTCAAAGTCATTTACGACATTTTACGAATGCGATATCAATTTAAAATGTTCAGTGGTGATGTCACCAAGAAAATATGAGTTAGAATTATGACTTCAATGGAAAGACTTGTCGTAAAATGCAAAAGCGACATAGGAATACGGTTACTGCACAACAATGCTATGCAACGCGCTCACGTTTAAAGGCATCGTTTAACAATGTTTAACCTGAGAGGCACGGCCCTACGTGTTATCAATGTCTGTGACATGGTGTAATATTGAAGCCCTACAAAAAATTGATCTTCAAAACGACCAAGAAGTCCTCAAAAATAGCAAAAATCTTAGAGTGACCGGTTTTGCCATACTCGTTTTCCCCAATAGACTGTAGTGTAATGAAAACCGATAGGCAAACGCATAATTTGGTTTCGATTTCCAATCATAAATATCTTGGTAATAAGACAGGCGATCGGCTTGTTAACGTAATGGGGTTCCTGACTGACCTAAAGGTTTACAGTTATCATTGCAGCATGAGCTAAATCCAGGATTTCGTTTCAGAATCTGAGACAAAGTCACCGGATCCCTTTAACATTTGGAACAGGGTACTTGTCCAGCATTGACCACAACGTTTCAATGAGGATACCTTTTTAAGTTGTCAGAATATCGTTGCATTTTCTTTAGACACCCCGTATATCAAGACCATCTGCATCTTGAAGATAAAGCCAAATAATTCTGCATTTTCACTGCGACATCAACTTTTCTAACGCGACATTTACAAAACAACTGGTTGGCTCAGTACTATTTCATCCTCTTCACATTTGTAGACTGCTTACCAACACAGACCCAGATATTTTGAATTAAAAGAACATATAAAACATATATGAAAATAATCTCATTGCAAAACACTACTGTGTATAAGAAGACGGAAATAGCATTTAGAATCAAATGGTCTAAGTAAATCCTAAGTTAATTTGGTAATTTTTTAATAAAAATTCCGCAGTATGGTACATTAATGTCTTAAGTTTCTTTTTCTTTATAGAGACATATCAAATGAATTAAAATATTGTGAAAAAATCTGAAGGACATGTAAAGCGATCATGGGAAAACACTACTGTGTATAAGAAGACAGAAACAACATTTCGAAGCAAATGGTCTTAGTAAATCCTATAGGGTAATATCGAAATTTATAATAGAAACGGAATGTTTTGTGTCTCACCTAGGATTCCTGCAGCTTGAAAAGTGGTGATTCGCGTCATAACTGATCGATGTGTAACCGCTTCGCCTTTAAACTCTCAAACTATCAATTCGTACGAAAAGTATTTTGTAAAGTATGATATCTGTGCGATAACTTCCTGCGCTCTTCTTGCCTGTGTCAAGGAGAGGTTTTGACTTTGAACAAAATGGAGAGAGAGAGAGAGAGGAGCGCGCCGCGCTTCCTTACTTTTTCAACGACTTTTAAAATCGAAGTAGGAAATGTTCGTCCTTGACACTGAATCACGTGACACAAAAGGCTAGCTCGACGTCACAAATATTTCAAGTCAATGTCGTATATGCAAAAGTAATGAACAAATTAATGAACAGAATTTTTTGCTTTTATACCTCCTTTTGTTATATGTTTGATTACGCTATGGTCATTCTTATTGCATACACAGTACTGACAATACTAGCATGACAAGGAAATGATCTACCCCCCCCCCAATATGTTGCAATTATATGAAAATAATTGATTATATTGCAATTTTAACCACATTAATTGTTTAAATTATTCGTTACTGACAAATGTCAAATTATGCCAAGATTCTTGTTATTAAGTGATAAATTAAAACATGCAGTCACGCTTAGTTATTTTGAATGTGAAATGATGGTAGAACTAGCCCACTGAATAAAGCTATATTGGTTGTTCAGTAAATATCAATTTAAAAACTGGTCATTAAATGTTTCAGTTTCGATGAATGTCTACATGTGAGTTGATGTAGACATCATTACCTATTATACATTGAGTTTGTAGGTCCTTTTCGAGAACAAGACAGAGATAACATTGGCAATAGAAGATATAGGCTCTCCTTCATCAAACACGGAAATTAATACTCTATCATGATAGTTTGTTCGTTGTGGTTTTGATTTTATATACCCGAAATTTAATAGGCCTAAATGGGAAATGACATGATGACAATGATATAGGATACTATAACAGGAAACGGAGAAGTGTTTTGTTCCTGTACCGCTCATTATATACACGTTTTCCTCATCGTACCAATTACAGTCTTTAGCGACGGCGGGTCCGGGTACTCAACCATCCTTTCACCCCCCCCCCCATTTTATACGTTTATACCCAAAAGGAGTTTGCCGTCAATAAGTTAATTTGGGGCACAAAGTCTGGATTAGCCTAGCTAAGCGCTAAGGAAGCATAAATCACAACAACAAAAGTTGGTCAAACTTAAAGGGAGCGTCCCCTCTTTCCCCTTTAATTTGAAATCGCTATTGATCCATAGGCATTCCACATATACATGACTTGCATTGCCTACAGTGCGGGGGATGAGATTCGATTTTAAAGAGAAAGGACGAGTTCTGGTAGAGGTGAAAAATAATACGAGTTTTTTTCTTTCTTTTTGTTGTTGTTGAAATGCTCATTTGCTAATTTTGGAGAAAAAAAATCATGAAAGAAATGTCCCCCATTGATAGCTTCGTTCTCTAAATCCCCAAACATTTTTTTGAAATATGACGAGAGATAATTGATTTGCAAAGAATAGCCACTACAGCTTTTAGTCTTGCACTCATCAGAGTAAATCGCAAGAATGAACAGAAAGCCGAAATCGGACAATAATAAGCACACGCTAAAGAAACGAAGTCCGCGGAAATAACGGGCTGTGATTGGTTGCCGAAATATGGACGTAAGAAGGAATAGATGATAGAGGAAAAACGTTTGTGCTTTTCGTGAATGCAATGCATGTGATATTCAGCAATTCAATTTAATTCCATTCTCATTAATTTTATTATCGGTTAAAAATTACATTGATACAACAGATACAAAATAATTCATAAACAAATTTAGAAAATGAAATGGGAAACTACATAAATATAGCCATTAGGCCTTTTACAAGTGTAGTTCCCAAAGCATTCATAGCAGAATGTAAAGCAAAGATAACAAACAAACAACAAAACAAAATACCCCCCAAAAAATGAAAATATTCATACACTCAATTTACATATTGCTCCGGTTGTCTTATTTTCGCTCGCTGGATGTATATAGCAGACGGCAATCGGCGGATTAGACGACACTTGGTAGTGAATCTGTATGTGAGATTGCTTTGCTAAATATAAAATACAAGCACATTTTCCTTATCTTTAAACTATCATTGATATCTGATAATTAAACAGTTATTAAAATAAACCTACCAAACTACATAATACAATGAAATACTTGACTTAAATTAGGGGAGTTTGATGTGGTGCACAATTGCACCCCTCTGTTAATAATCGAATAGTCCATGGTGATCATGAATATTCATGTTTTTGCTTACCTCGGCAAAATGCTTGGCTATACTAAATGGAAAAATTACAGTGGGGTGTTGGATGAAATGGACATAATGAACCGATCAGAACTGATCTATGATAATTGATGCTTATTATCCTTCGTGTGCTTGAGCTATAACCTTATAATCCCGTGGCAAATTGCGTCCAAAGTTCGACTTGTTTCACATGTGTTATATATATATAGGCAATGGCGAGCTAGCGACCTATTTTAACCAAATTACGGTGGGTGAACTTTCAAAAGTCAATGGGACACGTACGTCGGGGTGAATGTGCTTTTCGTTTAAACAAAAAAAAGAAGAATTTTTAACGATTTTGGGGGTAAAAGTCAGTCGGCTAACATGTTAGGCTGCTGACTATGACGATAGGGGGCGTTGTCAAATGAGACTAAACGGAGCTATATGGAACTGCCAAAAGTATCAAACTGGCTTAAAAGTAATAAACTATCTCTTAGTATTAAAAACAAAAACTTCATACACTTAAAACCTGCCAATGCACATAATTTAATACCCCAGAGTTTCCATATAATATTGTTATTGATAATATAGCGTTAGAACGTAAAAAATGTACGGCATTTTTAGGTACATGTGTATCATTATTGATGAACATCCTTTTTGCAAGAACTAATCTACGGTCATCATCATAATTAAACCTCGTGTCTACTTTGGTGTCAACTTTTTCTTAAGGTCATCGCTCTTTTTCCAAAGCTTCTGCTGAAATGTAGAAGAAACTACACTGTACCTTTACATGCCAAAAACTGTCAGACTGTCAACCAATTCAAAACCTGTCTTAAGACACATTTATTCAAAATTGCTTTTGATGATTAACTCACTCTATTCACATCGATGTATATTTCATATGTATTGTAATTTGTAGGTTTATTTGTATTATTATTTTTTTTTAACATGTATGTTTATTATTGTATTTTGTTTGTTATAGCGCTTAGGGACTTCGGTGGTAAGCACTTTATAAGCACCGTTTTTATTATTAGTATTAACATCTGGACTCGAATATACACATACGACATTATAATTACATGAATTTCTAGGAATATTGGAATACTTTATCGGACAAAAAAGTTATCTTCCTAAAAAGTCCCTTTTAATGTATATAACTCGCTCATCTTGCCATTCATCTCATATTGTAATTGGTATGGGCTTCAAGTGCAAAATCAAAAATTAACCCTTTTTATATAATGCAAAAGAAAGCGCTCTACGTTTGTGCTGGCTCTCATTTAATATTTAGCCCATACCAGTCCATTATTTAATGAATTTAAAACATTGACAATATTTGATATAAACGCAGAACAGAGTTTGATCTTCATGTTTAAATACATTAATAACCTTGGGCCCGTTTCTCGAAACCGTCAAACGTCTAACTTCTTGACTTAATCAGTGTTAGTGAGCTACTTGTCCGCTACGTGTTTCACAAAGCCCTCTTTGCCAAGATCAAGGACAACATCCTGAATAATTTGTAATGACGCCTCCAACCTGTTATATCTCTGTCATAACTTCTTAGTCGATGTACAGCGCCATCACATGTCATTTATTGGGTAGAATATGGCTGGCAAAAAAGGCCAATAAATCCCCCAGCTTTGTTTGTTATAATATGAAAATCTCAGTTATGAAAAAAATGCAATGTTTATATCTAAGGCTTTTCCACTTTACTAAACTGATAATACGCGGTTGAGTCTAGCTAATAAGCTCTTCGTGAAACGGTTTCGGAAGATCAGAGACATCTTAGTATTTGGCGGATAAAGTTATGACTGTCTTGACGTGTAGGTTTCGAGAAACAGGCCCCTACTTCCTGATTAATTTAAGAACTTTTTTGTATTAATATAACACTATCCTTCTTTACCCTACTCGGATCTTTTCCCAGTGCTGAATTAATATTCGATATCATTTTCAGATTCCTATAAAACATCCATCACTATATTTTAGAACTCCCGTTTACTTAATATATACGTTTTCTGTGTCAGACATTTACATCAGCATATTGTCATTTTCATTTTCAACATCACTATCATCAATATCACCACCATCACCATCACCAGTTTTTGTTTTTAATTTTAAAATCATTTTTTGGTGGCCCCAAAAAAACAAAAAATAGCCTATTTTAACATTTAATTTTTACTTTTGAAAAAACTCATTACTGGACTTGGCAGAGACAAAAAGCCCATCTTCACTGGCCATGTGAACTTGAAAGTAGTGTTATAATTAAACTTTAAAATGAGTCTTATCTTAAGCCAGGAGCCTGTCCTATAATAGTAACCCTATTTTACCAATACAATTTCACCCCCGATCCAGAGCGGTCTGTTTAGAGGCTTATGACGTCAAAGGTGCAATAACAAAATTATGATTTCAACATCGATTGCCTGGTTACGCGTGTACTGAATGACGCAACCCCCTGTATTTGGCAATGAGTAATAGGAGAATAGAATATAACATTTATGATGATATCAAATATTTATTGTTTGATAATGCGTTGTAAAAAACGCAGCAATCACCCATAGACTTTGTATTGTGGATCTATTAAGAGAATGATTAAGACCTCACCTAAAGGTTTCCATAATTGTGAGGTCCGCAGTCCATTTCCGCTTTAATAACTTTCATAAAGATAAAGCTCTTGATCATTAAACATCTTTGAACTACCATAGTTTGCTAGTCATAAACTCAACAGAGGAACCGAAATGAATGAAAACACATGTTGATAAATGCGATAAGATGAGATTCTATACCGCATTGACATCCATTGAAACCATGATATAACCATTACTAATATCATCATCTCACTAGAAGATGATTCTACTGCGATCACGTGGTGGATATTGGCTTGATCTTCTAAATCTTCTTCATGGTATTAAACCAAATTGATACCATATAACCATTACAGATATGAGTACGTAGCCAGCCTATTTCCTAAATTAAGACGAACCCGTTTTTTATTAACGAACTTTCTAATCTTTGTAAATAATCAAATCTAGATGTTATCGGTTGAATAAATAAGTCAGATTGGACTATTATTATTCTTCTTTTTTTCATTTTTTTCTTCAGTATTATTTTTATCTGTTGTTGTTTTCCTTCTTCCTATTCTTATTATTCTTATCATTATATATATATATAATATGGTAATACGAATTAACAATACAAAATTATAATTACGCTAAAGTGATAGCAAAAAGATTATCAAATCTGTTGCTACTCTCTTTGAACATTGGAATATAATCAAAGTAGATCTATAAAGTCGTCTCGTTTATACGTACAAGGAACCATCTCTGGGGATAAGGTGGCTTTTAAACGTCCCGTTTGTCGGAGTCGTCTGATTGTACGATGTAATATTCTGTAACTTTGAGTTTACGTCATTACTTAAAGCATTTGTTATAATGTATTCCATGTAAACCAAAATTTTTAATCACATTATTGTTGTCTACACTTTAAATGATCTAACCATTAATGTAATTGCGCAAATTAGGATTTGTAGTTCACCCAAATGCATCATTGATGGGAGAAGAAAAGTTCGTTGCACTATGTGGATAATAGTACTATCTACACAGTGCAACGCACTTTAATTATATACGCTGCGTATTGCTCTCCTCCGATATGCGCTTTAAGTGTTAGTACGCGAACTTGGTCACGCGCAAATGATATGGTCACACCCAGGGGCGTACGCAGGGGGGGGGGGGGGGGGGTTTTGGGGGTTCAAACCCCCCCCCCTTTGGTATTTGTATGTATGTAAACCCCCCTAAAAAAACCTAAAACCCCCCCCTTTGGTTTTTTTTTTTTTTTTTTTATTATTTATTATTTAAAAAAAAAAAAAAAAAAAATATATATATATACCCACAGCTAACCTAAATAAGGTGACCTTACCCCGCCCCCAACGACAAAAAATGTCAAATTTTGTAATTCCGAGACCAAAAAAAAAAAAAAATGGGTCTGCTTACCCCCCCCCCCCCCCCCCCACTGAGCGACTTTTCGGCTGGCTGAGTCCTTGCGATTTTTTTACCTCAAAAAAAAAAGTCCGCTTACCCCCCCCCCCCCCCCCCCCCCCCCCACCCCCCCCCCCCCCCCCCCCACTGAGCGACTTTTCGGCTGGCTGAGTCGTTGCGATTTTTTTTGACCTCCAAAAAAAAAAAAAAAAAAGTGTCCGCTTACCCCCCCACCCCCCCCCCCCCCCCCCCCCCCCCCACTGAGCGACTTTTCGGCCGGCGCGATTTTCAAATTTTCGGGAGCAAAATATTTTAAAACCCCCCCCTTGGAAAAATCCTGCGTACGCCCCTGGTCACACCACCATACTGCATGCATTGTACGTATCTTACACCGTTTGCTAGCTGTTAATTGGTGGCTTGTTGCTCTAAAATGAATGGAAGAAGTGAAATGTTTCCGATGTGGAATATAAAGCAAAATTAATAATCACCTTTTGGTTTCAGGCGATGGCAAACTATCACTTCCTCGGCGATCTAAATGTATATGCTATCTTTCCTCAGCTTCGCCTCGGAAAGATAGCTACATCCAGATCGCCTCGGAAGTAATAGTATGTCCCATCACCTTCACCAACGGTAATTATTTGCTTACTATCATTATTTGAGGGAACCACATTCTACAAGCCCTGCTTCTTAGTGGATCCCTTCATTTCCACAGTTTTCCTTTAATATCCCCATCTCGCTGAGAAGATGATTCTTTACGAATTTTCGAGATCGTTTTTTTTTAAATTAAATCGCAACTCTTAACGTTTTCAACTTCAATCAACCTTTTCCAAAGTCTGGAACTCAATGTAAGTTGTATTTTACATAATTCAAGGAAATGCAACAGGAATTGCATTTTTTTTTTTTAAATAATTGTTTTCACATGTGAATCTTTGCATGGCAGTTGATTTTAATGTCGAAAGAAAACATAGTTGCTTGGATTTATGCGGGGTCTCTTCCATTTGTTAAGTGTTACATATTATTTATCTTTCCACATCCGCAAAATTCTATGTGAGTCACATTCTACATAATTTCAAGGATATGCTGGGGGAGATTTAAAGTGACTCGGTAACATTGTTGAAGGTTGATGAAAAAAATTGCTTAATTTTTGTATAAAATGTTACTTACTATATTCCTTCTACTATACTAACCCTCTGACATGCAAAAAATCCTGAAAAAATTCTCAATCCAAGAAGATATCTATGGTTTTCTTTGAAGGCGTCGATGTACGACACCCTCTAACAGTGATTAACAGTAAATTCTCCCAACCATTTTTGATTTTTTTTTCCAACCGTTTTTTCATGAAAGAATATACATAAAAAAGGCTATACAAAATCTGTCAACACTTAACTGTCTGGAATGGAATGTAGAGCCATTTTATTGCTTTGTGACGATAATGTAATTAAATTGTAATAATATAGTTGGGAGAATTAAGGAATCGATAAGATCAGTTTTTCCCAATTCGTACCATGAATAATGGTCCGTTTTCACTCAAATTTTCAGATTAGCTTTAATTGTACATCTAGCATTGAAGTCACTACCTTAGCACCACTATCTGTCATCTGAACAATGTTACCAAGTCCCTTTAATCAAATTTAGAGTCCAAGTTTCACTTGTTAACCTATGACAGACGACTCTGTCAAAAGCATATATAGTCCTTGGATTTATGGAGGCATTTATTGAAAGTAAATGTTTAAACAACGTTTTTCGTACTATGCACCTTTCCTCTTGTGCCATTATCAGACTTTAAAATGATGGAATAAGGTATTAATAAGTATTGAGGCAAGAGAGACATATTTACACTGTTAACCTATGGCGAATGTAACTTTTCTAGCCAGTTTTCTACACTAAGCAATTTCCGATTGCCGAGCGTACTAAGGAAGAACGAAAGTAAATTGTCTTTGCTACTAATACTACTACTTCTACTACTGCTAATGCTACTACTACTACTATTACTACTACTAATAATAACAAAAACTATTACTACTTCTACTACTACTGCTACTACTACTACTACTACTGCTACTACTACTACTACTACTACTACTTTTACTACTCCTACTACTAAACTACTGTTACTACTATTACTACTACTACTACTACTACTAATACTACTGCTACTACTGCTACTACTGCTACTACTACTACTACTACTACTACTACTACTACTACTACTGCTACTTCCACTACTGCTACTACTATTACAACTACTACTACTACTGCTACTTCTACTACTACTACTATTGCTACTGCTACTACTACTGCTACTTCTACTACTACTACTATTGCTACTGCTACTAATACTACTGCTATACTACTACTGCTACTACCACTACTACTACTACTACTACTACTACTAAACTACTATTACTACTACTATTACTACTGCTTCTTCTATTGTTATTACTACTACTATTACTACTACTACTACTTCTACTGATACTACTACTACTACTACTACTACTACTACTACTACTTCTACTGATACTGCTACTACCAATTCTACTACTACTACTACTACTACTGCTACCGCTACTACTACTACTGCTACTGCTACTACTACTTCTACTAGTACTACTTCGACTACTACTACTACTACTACTTCTACTGATACTACTGCTGCTACTACGACTACTACTACTACTGCTGCTTCTACTAATGTTACAACTACTAGTAGTAGTAGTAGTAGTATTAGTAGTAGTAGTAGTAGTAGTAGTAGTAGTAGATGTTGTTGTAGTTTGTAGTAGTATAGTAGCAGCAAAACGTGTTCCGAAGATGAGATATTTATTAGTTTCTGTGAAATATTACTTATATGCAACCATTATGATAAAAATGGTAATGATATTTTCATAAGATATCTCGATATCTCCTCTTCACGTTCGTTTTATTTCTCTCGTTTGATCTCTTTTTCTTCTCTCTCTCTCTCTCTGACTCACTCCCCTCTTTTCTTCTATATACCTCTATCCTTCTCCCTCTCCTTTACTTCCCTTTGAGCAATTCCTCTTCTCGCGTTTTATCTTAAGGTTGTGTTTGTGTTCTGATATATCTTTGTTGTAACATTACAGTTGGCGTTATGTGCAACATCTACAGTAAATACTTGCTTAAAATAAATTTATAGAGCTTTCTCCCGCTCAATTACTGCCCTTTGAGCAGCTGGTGTTTGCATATTGATTTTGCTGATATGAGAGTCATATTTCCCCTGTGCTTCATGTTGTAAAATACATAATAATGAATAAGACTCATGTTTCGCTTTGATTATTAGGTCAGGTTCAAGTTATATTGTTTGGTACAGGGTTGAAGTTAAGAATTCGATTATTGTTAGATACTGACGGAGGGGTAACTGTCACTGGGACATGATAATAAAATAATAACTTCTGACCAAAACACTACCAGGCAAAGAAAGAGGGTCAAATTATCATAAACCTATTTCGTTTTTTAAGGGGATTACGGACCCCCTAAGATTCCCCCGATCCGCCCCTGTATGCATACCAAAGGGTGGTCGAATATGTATTCCGATGGGGTAGATACGACGGGACCGTGGGTCTTGGTGGCCTCACTTTGACTAAGCCTATGGTTACTTCAGCTGCCAGTATGGAAAGGAAACAAAAGCGACTTGGATTGGACCCACCAGATCTAGAAATCCAGGACATAAACTAAATTGAATCTGGACAATAATAATATCCGGACAACTTAATAATTAGTCAGGCCTATACAGTGCGTCCCAGAAAAAACGAAACCGAGAATTATCGATGTTTTATCATAACTTAATCACAATTATGATTAATAAATGACACATATTTGTAAAACTTAGGTCCTCTTCTTTCAATGGATGCAACTCATATGACTAATTTGAAGAGAGGGAACCAAAAAGTTATTTAGCGGAAGGTATGTGCATTTCAAACAGATAATCACATTTCTAGAAAGTTAATTTTCTTCCCTTTTATATAATACCTCTTTCAGTGAAAAGTGAGCTAGGAATAACAAAGCTCTGTTTGATTAAAGCTATGCTTGCATTTCCATAATTTTATTAAATTAATTCGTTTTCACTGGCTGCCTGCCGTAGCGACAAACAGAATTGACAAAATCCGTTTCGTTGACGATCAGCCATAGACGAAAGACTTCATGCATGGCTGATTGTCAACGAAACGGAGTTAAGCCTTTGTCAATTCTGTTTGTTGCTACGGCAGGCAGCCAGCTAGGCCTCCCTAGAAATAATAGGTTTTTATTCATTAGTCATTAGTTTATTTAGTTATATTGTTTAGAATTAGAGTTAGGGTTAGGGTAATATACCAATTTTTAAGATGTCCTGTTAATTTCACATTTAGGGTTATAAATGTCCTGTTGATAGCATGTGTGCGCGCATTGCATTTATACATTCAAGTCATTTTGATTAACCAAACTCTGAACGGGGCCACGTAATCCAGTCCCTTTGTTCATTTGCATATACGACCCGGACTTTGGCTGACTGGAAATATCTGTGACGTCGAGCTAGCCTTTTCTGTCACGGGATTCAGTGTCAGAATTCATGCATGTACATTTCTTATTTCGATTTCAAAAGTCGTTGAAATAGTAAGCTAGTGCGGTGTGCTGCTCTCTCTACATTTTTCTCAAAGTCAAAACCTCTCCTCGACACAGGCAAGAAGAGCGCAAGAAGTTGCACAGATATCATACTTTACAAAATATTTTTCGAACGAGTTGAGACTTTGAGAGTTTAAAGGCGAAGAGGTTCCCTATCGATCAGCTATGACGCGAATCACCACTTTTCAAGTTGCAGGAATCCTAGGTGAGACAAAGAATATTCCGTTTATATTACAAATTACGATATTACCCAATATGATTTACTAAGACCATTTGGTTCGAAGTCAGTGTTATTCACGTCTTATACACAGTAGTGTTTTGCCATGAGGTTATTTTCATATATGTATTAAATGTTCTTTTTATTCAAAATATCTTGGTCTGTGTTGGTATTCAGTCTTTAAATGTGAAGCGGATAAAATAATACTGAGCCCACCAGTTTTTTTGTAAAACTCGTGTTGGAAATGCAAAATGTATTGGACCTTATCTTTACGATTAAATGGTTTTGATATATGGGTCTTCTAGAAGAAAATGCAACGAGTTTATTTCGGTGGCAACTTAACAAAAAAAATTCAATGAAATTTCGTAGTCAATGCTGTACCAGAAATCGGTATGAATTTCACAAAAAATGTATTCTTGAACTAAAAAGTTATGACTATCTTTGCAAGAAGTACCCTGTTCCAAATGTTAAAAGTAAGAGCGTTGCATAGCATCGATGTGCAATACGCGTATAATTGTCGCTTTTCAATTACACGACAAGCCCCTCAATTGAAGTCATTCTAAACTCATATTTCCTTGGTGACATCACCATTGAACATTTTGAATTGATATTGCATTCGTATAATGTCGTGAATGACGTTGAAAAATATCTGAAGTATTACAGAAAAAAGGAACTATTCCGAAAAGTCGTTAATGCACAGGCAAACAAAATTGCTTACTCGCTATTATCTTCAACTTATTTATATATCGATAATTGTGACGTAAGCTATTTACTGTTTCGTCTGTAGCAAACAAACGAATATTGATTTAAAAGGAAATAACAAAGTTCTGCGTTACCTATTCAGCGATTGAAGTTCAGCATCAAACACCAAACATTGATTTTAAGATATGCATTATCAGGAGATCTATGAACATCGCTGTACATGTCCTTTAGGATTCTTCACAATATTTATATTTCGAACGATATGTCTCTATAAAGGAAAAATAAAACAATAATGCACCTAACTGCTGAATTATTCTTAAAGATAAAGACCAATTATTGCATTGTGAAAGAAACGGCGTGGAATCGATCAGAAAAGGTTGATCATCTAGCATATAAGTATTGGTATGTACTGCAAGGTTCTGGAATCATCAAAATGATAACAAATTTGGCCCAGTCTTGGTAAAGTTACAAGCACTGTACACAGAGAGATGTATGGGACTCACGAACACGTGCGCGACACGTGCGTTTATCTCTCACATACCAATAGTATGAAACTAATTTACCAAATATATCAATTAGTAGGCGGTTTCCCGGCAAAATTGTTATCATCATGTATTAGTCAACACATATTCTTTCACATGATTGGTAATAAGAGCTTCCATTTCATATTTTGAAATTGGGGCGTTTCCAATACTGGTCTTTACCTTTAATTATTAAATCGCCTTTTGTAACAAGATTTAAAGATGAGTATAGAGCGTGCATTCCAGGTAATGGTTAGGCCCTATGTATGCACTTATCGTGCACTGGAGCTAGTCTTGTCACAATAGATTAATGCTATGTTTTACAAAATGATCATCACTTTCTTATTTTACCTCAATTTTTGTTTTTAACCTGTAATACTAGGGAATACTTGGTAACATTAATTCAAAATTATCTACGAATGTTTAGTGGCAATGGATAAGTATTTTCTAAGCTGTTGCCAATCAACATATCATTGCATTTTTATTGAGACTCTCCGTATATTTCAAAAATCTAACGCTGCAATAAATCCAATACATACCGGTACTGCAATAATAAGTGCAGTTACTGCCGCTCAGCGTAAATTGCACGGCGTAAGCGCCCCAACACCGCGGGAGTTGGCCGTTGGAGGCATTTGAAAAACTGTACGCTCTGTGTGTGTGCAACAATCGCGGAGGGATTACGCGTTCTATCACATGGTTTGGCCTTTCTATCATCGACCTAAGGTCGATGATAGAACACCGAAACCCTCTGACGCAATGATAGATCGAGATGCGCCATATGTCATGTGATGAAGTTTCGACCAATCAGTGAATAAGAATCTAGGTATTATGAGGTATATAAAATGATTCGTAACATATAGGCCTATCTGTCTATCAATCTATCTATTCATTTCTCCCCCATATACTCCTTCTCTCTCTCTAGGCTCTCAGAATATCTCTTTTTTTATCACCCCTTATTCTATTTTCCCAGAACACTATTTTTCAGAATGCCATTGAAAAAACATATACTAATTTTCTTAGATCTTGATTAAATCTAATTTCTTTCTTATTTTTGTAATTGAAAATGGCAGCACTAATGTGCTTCTCAGAAGTATGTTATGTAGACAGCCAAACTACCGCCGGACCTACAACAATGACTGACGTTACAACTGCTGCCCCTACAACAACCACTGGACCTGCAACAACCACTGGACCTACAACAACCACTGGACCTGCAACAACCACTGCAAGTAACATGACAACCACGTTCAGCAACATGACAACCACTGCAAGCAACATGACAACCACTGCAAGCAACATGACAACTACTGCAAGCAACATGACAACCGCGGCAAGCAACATGACCACAGAGAATGGAACGACAAGCACCACCCCGTCAGGTATTTGTAGGCAATATTAAAGACTTGGTTTTAGTTCGATTCTTAAAACATATGGACCGCAAATATTTTCCCTTTAAAAAAAAGGCCGTTGTAAGGTAAAGGGATACAAATTTCCTGAAGAATCCTTTTTGTATAGCTAAAATGTTTAAAATAAACATCAAAAACTTGACTTGGCATGAACAATGAAGGAAATAAAACCACGGACGCTAAGTGAGCGCGTAAAGACGCTTTGACTAGTTTACACATAAGTCCCGTTATTTGAAATTTATATTTTGAATATATCGTAGCGACTAGAAACCCCTTTAATACACGTATATTGTTGTTGTTGTTGTTGTGGTAACTATTGTTGTCGTTGCAGTTGTTGACGTTGATGTTGTTTATAGAATTGCCCTTTAAGCTTAACTTTAAAGTTTTCTTTCATTTCCTGATCATTCCATGGAGTTCGAGCAATTTTTGTGGCATGTCTCTTATCAATCATTATTACATGTACTCTCCTTACATATACCTTTTGAAGTACTCGAGCTTCATGGTGAATCAATATCATAGACCCAAATAATATGTCATGTTATATAAATGTGACGTTCATGCAATAACGTTGATAAGAAAAATATTGAGAAATGTAATTTAAGCAAATAATTTGAAGAGAAGACGGAAACCGAAAAAATAATAATTCTGGCAGGTTACTTACTTATTAATACAAACAAATTTCTTCACCATATGATTTCAACTTCCATGTGTACAGTAGAAAAATATCATAACGACGTTACATGGACATCATCATGCCCCCCCCCCCCAAAAAAAAAAAACCACCCTCATGAAATGACCCTCTAACTGTCACAGTGACATCAGGAGGGACAACACCAGCCCCAGAAGTCCGATGGAAAGTGAAAGACAAGAGCGGCAAACTGTGTATGCTCATGGACTTTGGTGGATCTATAACTGACGTATGTTTGATCGTTTATATTTTCTTTATAATATCAGCAAGTTTATCTATATAACAATTGTTATCATATCACCACTGCTTTCATGATAGGTGAGAATGGTGTAGTTTTGTGACGTAAACGAACGCCTGTGGCGTACCTCAGGGAATGGATGGGGGGGGGGGGGGGGGGAGGACAAGTCTACGAATAAGATGGCAAAAAAGAAAAACAAACTAAAAACAAATACTGGCAACGGAACACCTGGGTCATGTTTTTTCAGATTTAAACTGCTGAAAATGTTTACTTTTTATTCAAATAAAAAAAGTGAATGGTAAATTGTAATAAACTTAACCACTAGAGGGTGCTCTTTTAAGCGCCATACACTGTCTGCGAGCATGAGCATCGTAACCATTCAATTTGGAGCAATAAAGAACTCCTGTTTTGTAGACGTCGTACTGTTCTGTGTCTGGACGAATAGCTGATGTTTCGTTTCTGTCCTTGCTTTTTACATCTTTATCTGTGTACATAACATTTCCCAATTAAATCTTTGATATCATTGTTGGTAGTTTTGAACATGTAACTATTAATATACATGTTTCCGAAGGTTAAGTACATTTTTTTTAAACAAAAGCCTGTAAGTGGATTGTCTGACGTAGCAACAACATGAATTCCATCCACAGACATGCCATTATGCATAGGAGGTGAATCACTTAGGTAGTAACCAAGGGATCAGGAAAGAAATATGCATACATTGGTAAATAGAATGAGTCTACTCTGAGCCTCAACCACAGTACCATAATTACTTTTTCCTGCGAAAAAGAGTTAAACGTACCATACCCTGTCAAAATTTTACATAGTGCCTCGATCTGACTAGAAAATAATTTACTTGCAGCTCATTACGGGTGTGACCGTACAAATACCGTCTGATGCGTCGACATCCGGATCCGACTGCAGCTCATCTTCTTATTCAGTTTTTGACTTGAGTTTTTATACTATTTTTACTGGATATGGAATTGGCATGAACTTCACCACTAAAGGGGGCTCGTTCAAGCTTCATACACTATCTGCGGGCATGGCAACCGCTTCAAGTAAGTTAATATGGCGCATATTTATCATTGGTTCGATTCCATTGGACCTTAAAAATCTAGCCACAAATACAAAGAAGACAAGAAGTACAATGCACATTACACATATGTTGGAGACAAAAAGAAAATAATTGAATGCGAGGATTGTCTGATCTTTACTATTCGTAATTAACATTTACACATACAATTTGCAATCTATATCTATATATTTTTTATATACAATTCATGATATTTCATTACATACATGTTTACTTCCCGAGAAGTTACTGAAGGAGGATTTTTTTTCTTAAACCCGTCGGCTCGCTCTACGATTTCTTTTAGATATGCGAGGAGCTAAGGAGATAGAGGAGGTTTTTTAAGCCCTCTTCTTATATTGATATATATTTTACATTGATATCTATATGGGATTTAACTATTAAAATCAGAGAAATAGACAGCCAAAAATGTAGTCACATTACGATAAGATGTACAAATCGAACAATAATATATTTAAACTTGTATTTCATGTGATGGGGTAAAGCAATATAGGCCTATTGATCATAACTCATAAGGAACGTTACTTTATTTGTTTCTCCCCAGCGTCTTATTCCTCATCCGAGACCGGAGACTTCTTTGACGTGCCTCTTGGCGACTATTACACCTGCAGTCACTTCAACTACACTCTTGGAGGCTTATTTCAGCTCAACCTGACCAACCCTTCGCTCCAGCCTTTCGTCCAGAAAACCGAAGGAGGGGACAATTTGGGACAACGTAAGGGAGTAATAATTTTCTACTTCGAGACACAGATAATCATAAAGCCCGAATTTCTATGAGTTGATTAACGATTGAGAAGTTAAAACAAAATAAACATGATAAGGAATGGTATAAAACCGAGCGGACGGAACCGAATTCGGATATGGGCATATCAATGGATTTGGGAACCGTTCGCGCAAGTGAGCGCGTAAGGAGGATTCGACCAGTTTACTTACAAATCAACTTTGTATTTATGGAGAGCGTATTCCTGCAATATCTGTTTATAAAAGTAATTTTTGAAGCTATTTGAAAAATCGTAACGACAGGGAACCCATAACATAAAGGCAACATTTTAAACAAAATCCTTAATTGGCATCTTTTAAATCAAGGCAATTTTGTTTTATGATGAATATCTCTTAAACTGATACATGACATTCATATCAACAGCAAAGTACTTAAAGAAATGTGATGACCGGATTCATCGAGAGATTCCGCGTTACACGGACATCCTGCAAGTGGTAAAGCGGGGGAGGGGCGGGAGGGCTAATATAGGCAGTTTCTGTCCTTCGCTGGATTCACCAGTGTACATTTATATATATTTTTATATATTATCAACCGATAAAAATATTTATTATCATAGTAAATAGACCTGTTGACTTTCTGCATTTTATAATGATAACTACTGTCCAGTGTAATGCAAGTGATTCGTTAATATCTTTTGTTCGCTCTCTCAGAAAAGAATACTCCCACCTGTGTTCCATAGAATGTATCGTCGGTGCGTAAATGAATAATGTTTAAGTAACTTTCATTAGCACGTATCTATAGGGTTTTACAGTTTTGTACAAATGACCCTTTTCTGCACGTGCGCAGATTGTATCTACGAAGTGGCTTATTGTAGCGTTTTCCATTTTTATCTCAATATCTCACCAGCATATGATTGTCGAGCTGAACACAGTGAGAGTCACATCGGTATCATCGTCGGGGTCGTCGTCGGGGTCATCGTGATCATAGCAGTCATCGTAGTGACGTTCGTCGTGGTGAAACGGCGAAGAAATCCGTCTCCTCCTTCCTATGTTAAGGCTTAATCAGGGATGTGCATGATAAATCCTCCCTGATAAAACACAGACCCCACGTTCGGTCTTCCAGAATTCATCGTACTATATAACAGAATCGTATATTGTAATTATGTACCGAAATATTTTACGTGAACATGTTGCATAGAGCAGGCAGACCAAGGCGTAGAACATTATTGGGGGACAGAGTGAGTAGAACGAGCTCTAGAAAAGGGACAATATATTTATAGTACTGATTGTTCGATTGATGTATCAATTGATTAATTTAGTAGTTTATAGATACTGGACATGGTAGAGCAAGTGGGAAGGGGCCTCGTGGGAAGCGTCACAGGGTTACCAATTTATGTTAGACTGACACTGCCTCGGAGATTTATAGATTTCTTTTTTTTGTCGGATTTTGTTCAAGTTCTCGCTTAAGGCCCTTTTACACTTTCACGGATCGCATCACGGATCATCCCGGATCGTCGCTCCGGGATCATCCGTGTTATCTTCGGCATTACCGTGTATACACCGGGGAGGCATCCGGCGTGATCCTTGGCGTACCGGCATATCCGGGGAAAAAATTAAGCTTGCTTAATTTTTCATCCCGGAGTTCACGGATGAAACAATCTGTCCTCTTCCCTGTAGGCACCGTGTACCTCCGTGTAGCCGCCGAATACATCCGGGACAGTCCGTGTAGACACCGGGAGGTCCGTATTAACACCGGTTTCATCCGGGTTTGAAATTCCGTATATCAAATGAGCGCCTACAAGCTCAAGTCACCCGTCAACATTCCGGAGATATCCCAATAGACAACCTACACCTCCGTGTAAGGACAGTCAAAGTACCCAGTAGCCTCCGTGCTCTTCCTTGAAATCCGTGTTAGCTCCGTATGCGTTTCCGGCGTGGTCCGCGTTGCTACCTTGTCTATCCGTGGAGACACCGTACTTGCCCGTGTATACACCCAGTTCGGAACGTATCCACACCGGCATCGAGAAGAAATCGTGGTGTCTCACGCCGGAACACCCCGGATTAAGATCCGGGATGATCCGTGATGCGATCCGTGAAAGTGTAAAAGGGCCTTAACTGGTTCCTCTCTTTGTTCTGCGTCTATTGGATCCACAGGCGGCGGACCCGGGGGGGGGGGGGGGCATGGGGGCAGGGGGGCACAGTAGGATGACTTGGTGAGAAATTTCAAAGATAAACAGAATACTCCGTCTTCTTTGAAGCAAGCGAAATCGGGGCGAGAGTTCATAAAGATACAATTAGATTCAAGACTATTGTTAAAATACGGGAATGTGACGTCAAATCTAGTGCTTTGATCAGTGACTTGAGTAACATTCTCTTCTGTCATGTCTAGTTATTGAGGAAGGATAAACATTGGGAAATAATGCACAATGCATTCAGTTAAAGAATACGAAAATGAAAGAAAATTCCTCACTCACTACGTTAGTCAACCGTGAATATCCACTGTACTACCGATACATCATTGTGACCAGTTGGCAAGTTTACCTTCGATTCTCACAAAATTATCTACTACGTGCTTAAGTTGTCAATATAAATTGCGATATGTATTCTTCCGAATCGTTCCTATGATTTTGATGTCCATTATTCCGTACCCGTACTTTGCCCTGCTTTTTGTATTTTATGAACAATTGCACGAACCTGCATTGAACCCGTATAGGTTAATGGACCTTGTTAATGGTTATGATAATTGTACCTGAACTTGTAAATCCGTGTATATTATAATACTTTTCTTTGCAATAAATAAATGATTACAACAGCAACAACAACAGCATGTATATATACAAATAGTTAACAACTAAATCATTAAATACCCATTAATACCAAGTTTTGTATTTGATTAAGTATGTGAAAAATTGATATGTCCCCATTTGTGTTTCTTAAGAATATGGCATATTAAAGCTTACTTCTCAAATTATTCAACGAAGACCCTATTTCAACAAGTCCACGTTTCATTCTTGAGTAACAGAAAACACAAAAACCATTAAAATTAAAAGGAGTGTGGATAAAAGTGTTGCTAACTGTAGGCTATATATATACACATGAATGTATGTATGTACACTGTCGCTCATAAAGGTGGAATATTTGAGTTTTACCCCAATTAATGGAATTATTTTAAAAATAATTTAAAAATAATAGATCTAGATAATAGTATACATTCTCAGATTTTATTGAATAGTAAGTTGCCAATGTGTGTTTTGCGGGACGGCTAAAGCATGTGTATGCTACTATGCTTATCAACAAGGGGACCTACGCCCTTAAGTTATAAATGACAGTAATGAGGATTAATGCCCCCACAAAAGGGCACTAATATAGCACATCGACACGGTTTTGATCCTGGGGCCTCTTAGTTTACGAGGCCATTGCTTTGTCACTGAAACATGACTGTACGCAGCGGGGGCTAGGATAGGGGGCAGTTTCCAAAAATAAAAAAAAAACACAGAAAATGCAATAAATTTTCAATAATTTATTGCATTTTACCCCGGTCCCCAAAATAAAAATCCTCTGGACGGCCATGCATAATGGCTCAAGGCATGGGCACACAGAAGAATTTGTTTATGTTGGGAACCGGGGTAAAATGCAATAAATTATTGAAAAATTATTGCATTTTCTGTTGTGTTTTTAATTTATGGAAACTGCCCCCTACCCTAGCCCCCGCTGCGTACAGTCATGGTTCAGTGACAAAGCAATGGCCTCGTAACCATGATTAAAACCGTGTCGATGTGCTATATTAGTGCCCTTTTGTGGGGCATTAATCCTCATTACTGTCATTCATAACTTAAGGGCGTAGGTCCCTTTGTTGATAAGCATAGTAGCATACACATGCATTAGCAGTCTCGCAAAACACACTTTGGTAAATTATCATCCAATAAAATCTGAGAATGTATACTATTAACTAGATCTATTATTTTAAAATTATTTTAAAAACAATTCCATGAATTGGGGTAAACAAACAAATTCCACCTTTATGAGTGACAGTGTATGTATATATATTAATAACCCTACATGTTGTATTAAATGGACATCTATATACAACCCAACATGGTACATTAACCGGACATCATAAAACTGGTATATTAACCCTAACTTTATTAAAAATAAAATAAACAAATAAACTAATGACTAATGATTTAACCTTTTGTTTTTTATGAGGCCTTTAAATGTCCTCTGCCTGCAAATTTACGTAGAAGGCAGTACTTTTGTTGTTCAATCGTTAACAGGACACGAAAATGTCCTGCTAATGGCCATGTCTACTTGAAAACACATTTTGTCAGTACATATGTCCATCTAATATGTACGTATATATATATATATATGCCTATATATATATATATATATACATATACCCCTACATGGTACATTAAGTGGACATCATAAAAATCATAACCCTAACCCTAACTCTAACCCTACCCTTAACCCTAAAACCTAACACTAATCCTAAACCTAACCCTTACCCTAACCTTGACCTTGACCCTAACCCTAATGTCTACTTTATGACTCATTTTTTTCACTCCCAATGTCCTTCCAATGGCGCCTCAGTAAAATTACATAATTATATAGAGAGAGAGATATAACAAAAATGGGCCTTCCATGAGAAATAAAGCGTAAAAAACGTTAAAAGGACACCAAATTGTTCTCCTAATGATAATGTCTACTTAATGACTCATTTTTCCACTCCAAATGTCCCTCTAATGACACCTTTAGTAAAATATCTTTATTTTTATATGTATATATATATTTATATATCTTTGTGTGCGCGTGCGTGTGTGTGTATCGCAAACTCTGAACTGGGCCACGTTATTCATTCCCTTTGTTCATTTGCACATCTGCCCCGGTTTTGGCTGACTGGAAATATCTGTGACGTCGAGCTAGTCTTTTGTGTGACATGAATCAACGCCAGAAGTCATGTATGGACACCAACTTCGATTTCTAAAGCCGTATAGAAATGGTAAGCTAGCGCGGAGCGCTCCTCTCTCTACATTATGTTCGAAGTCCAAACCTATCCTCGACACATGCAAGAAGAGCGCAAGAAGTTATTGCACAGATATCATATTTACAAAATACTTTTCGTACGAGTGAAGAGTTTGAGAGTTTAAAAGATAAGAGGTTACCTATCAATCAGTTATGACGCGAATCACTACTTCTCAAGCTGCAGGAATCCTAGGTGAGACACAAAATATTCCGATTCTAGATTAATAGGATCATTTGATTCGACATGTTTGTTTACGTCTTCGTATATACAGTAGTGTTTTGCCATGAGGTTATTTTCATATGCATGTATTAAATGCTCTTTTAATTCAAAATATCTTGGTCAGATGTTTTGTAAATGTCGCATTGGAAAAGTTGATACCGCAGTAAAAATGCAGCATTAATTGGCTTTATCTTCAAGATCTGATATTCTTTATACATGAGGTGCTTTAACAAACAAAAACGACATTTTGATTGGCAACAACTCAAAAAGTTTCCTCAATGAAATTTCGTAGTAAAAGCTGTAGCAGTACTTGGTGTGAATTTCACAAGAATGTATGCTACAACTACAAAGTTATGACTGCTTTTGCAAGAAATACCCTTTTTCAAATGTTAAAAGAAAACTCGTTGCACAGCATCGATATGTAATGTAGTATATATCTATCGCTTCTACATTTCACGACCAATATTTCCATTGAAGTCATTTTAACTCGTATTTATGAGTGAGTCATAACTAAGCATGATAGATTGATAGTTCATTCTCAAAATGTAGCGAATATGACCTTGAAATATATATATTTTAAGTATACATGAAACAAAATGAACTATTACGAGAAGTTTTCGATGCAAACAATATTACTTATTTTTTACTTTTTTCAACTAAGTTATATTTCGATCATTAATAATAATAATTTTAAAAAAAATATTAAAAACTAAAAAAATTCACTGTGTCAAGGGCGTTTCACAGTGTGGCAATTTCATATCATATAATGTGTCACACTGTGGAATAGAAAGTATACACAGTGACAATTTCCACAGTGTGGTGGGCTTTTTTCACAGTGTGTATAGCGTTTTCACAGTGTGGAGGCGTTTCACTTTGTGATGGGCGTTTCACAGTGTGGCAATTTAACACTGTTGTGGCTGTTTCACAGTGTGAAGTGGTCACAATGTCAAATTGGGGCCTTCACACATTGTGTTCGCGTCGTTTCACAGTGTGGTTCACAGTGTGGATACCCGCGAATTCACAGCGTGGTCACATTGTGAATCTCCGGTTATCCACAACGTGAATCTGCGGTTATCCACACTGTGAACCACACTGTGAAACGAAGCGACAACAATGTGAAAACGCCCAAATTTAACACAGTGTGATTAACACAGTGTGATTCACAATGTGAATGTGTTTGTTCTTTTCAGCAAAGTGTATCCATTTCTTCCCAATTCTCTTTCTCTCTCTTCACTCCCACAGTGTTTATTTCATGTCACCCTAATTTGTGTTCCAGAACAGATTAAAATTTCCAGAATGCCATTAAATAATATTGTAATTTCGTAAGATCTTGATTATTTTAATGTTCTAATTCCTTTTCTTATTTTGTAATTGATAGTGGCAGCACTGATGTGCTTCTCAAAAGTATGTTATGTAGACAGCAAAACCACCACCGGACCTACAACAACCGCTGCAAGCAACATGACAACCACTGGACCTACTACAACTGCTGGAAGCAACATGACAACCACTGGACCTACTACAACCACTGCAAGCAACATGACAACCACTGGACCTACCACAACCACCGCAAGCAACATGACAACCACTGCGAGCAACATGACTACCACTACGAGCAACATGACAACCACTGAACCTACCACTGCGAGTAACATGACAACCACTGAACCTACCACTGCAGGTAAGCTCTGACCACGGTCAGCAACATGACTAACATGAGTGGAATGACAAGCACAACCTTGTCAGGTATTTGTAGACAAGCCAGTTGGTCGTCAGTTTCCATTTGCAGAAGGTCATAATTCGCTGACACCAGACTTGGTCGCAATAATAATATTTAGTTTTATTATTTATTTATTTATTTATTTGAACATATTTCATCAGGATAACAAGATCAGAAAGGACTGGTTTACATCCTGGTCCTGAATATTAAAAGCTTACACTAAAACATCAAAACAGAATAATCATACATATATAATGAGAATTGTTAAAATACTCATGAAGTCATGATAAAAATATATAGTGACCATAATCTTGAGTAAAAACCAAGTAAAAAATACATGATATTTAATTAAATATATAAAAACACAATAATGGAATCAAGTAATCAACTAATCTATTCAAAATCAAAACTCTATCACACTACAAAATGAACTTATATCATGAAGCACCAAATTAAACTTAAAGCAAAAAAAGCAAAAACAACGATGATATTATTCATAATTTGCTGAAATAGGTTTTTCTATACATGTTTTTAAAACAGTCGATGGATTGTGCATTTTGTAGGTTAGAGGGTAAATTATTCCATACTTTGCCGCCTTCGTAACGTAAACTATTCTTGAAAATTTCAATACTAGGCTTGGGAAGGACAACACTCATTGAGTTAGCCAATCTCGTATTCATTGGATGCCGTTCAAAAACCATGTCAATAGCATTGCACAAACGTAATGGAGCGTCCCAACTAACAATTGGACGTTTTCTGAACGTTCTAAAAACGTTCCAAGTTGGTTTTTGGACGTTTTGTGAAAACGTTTTTTGGACGTCAAAATGTGGTAGGTTTTCGACGTATTTAAAACGTTTTATTGGACGTTTTAAAAACGTGTTTTAAACGTTAAAAGAACCCCAAAAAAACCTTTAAAAACCTTTCAGACATTCGAATAGTCCAAAAACCTTTTGAAAACGTTCTAAATATATTGTTGACGTTGTTAAAAACGTTTGGAACGTTCTTAAAACGTTTTTAAAACGTTAAAATGCACTACAAACGTTTTAAGAACGTCTAGAAAACCTTTTAAAACACGTCTGGAACGTTTATAAAACGTTTTCTAATGGTCCAAATGTTCTACAAACGTTTTAAGAACGTCTAGAAAACCTTTTAAAACACGTCTGGAACGTTTATAAAACGTTTTCTAAACGTCCAAATGTTCTACAAACGTTTAAAAAACCTTTTAAAACACGTCTGGAACGTTTATAGAACGTTTTCTAAACGTCCAAATGGTCTACAAACG
The DNA here is from genome assembly GCA_035222895.1 of Strongylocentrotus droebachiensis. Lineage (NCBI taxonomy): Eukaryota > Metazoa > Echinodermata > Echinoidea > Camarodonta > Strongylocentrotidae > Strongylocentrotus > Strongylocentrotus droebachiensis. The sequence continues at coordinate 135,081 of JAVYIG010003169.1, read as the reverse complement.
TTTTAAGAACGTTTAAAAAACCTTTTAAAACACGTCTAAAACGTTCATAAAACGTTTTAGGAGATTGTTCAGAAAACCTTTATAGAATGTCTGAAAATGTCTCGGGCGTTGAAAGAATGCGCAACAAACATTTAAGAACGTCCTGCAAAAGTGTTAAGAATGTTCAACAAATACAAATGGTATATGAAATAAATACTGGGTCACACATTTGATCGATTTCAGGATTTTATTATCAAACATAAATAAATGTTCAAAGACTTGGTAATAATAGTACATGTATTTCAAGGTTACTTATAAAAAGATACAATGTTCTCTGTAGGTTTCCGTGGTGATAAAGTATTCACAACTGAAAGTTTTCATAACACCATGTGGTATACGAACATCCAATAGACGTCTATTTCAGGCTGGTGATAGACAAGTGATATCACAAGGAGAAAATCTAGAGAAATACGGTTGAAAAATTGGTGTAAAATAGACTTAAATAAGATTATAAACAGCCAACAGAAATTTGGTTGGGATGGTCCATTTGAAACCACAGATACAATGGTTATTTACAAGAAAAAAATGTACAAGATGACGATATGTCATTATAGTAAGTGGCAAGTATGAATACTCAATATTACCAATCTATTAATAAAAAAGGCAAGTCTATGAATATATCTAGTGTAAAAAAATTGGCAGCACACATATTGCATTTTTGGTTACAGCATACTCAACAAAAGTAACTTGAGTGATTTATAGAACCCGTAATTTCTTTGATTCCTGAAAAGATGTTGTTAATTCGTACCGAAAACATGTACCAACTAAATGACAAAAAAAACTGGGCATAATTGGTGTGATTGACCTCTGGTAAAACCTTAACGAGAACTGTATAGTATTACCATTTACTATATTGTCCTTTTGATCCCCAACAGATGTTGTAGTCAGGTCCAGATTTGTGCTATAAACGAGTTTTATCAGAAGCCAGCATTAGAACTTTCATCTTCCATGAAATACAAAATCCATCATATAACATAGTAACAATCAACACATAATTATTTACATTAATGAGATACAATTTGAAGATATGTCATATAACTGGCAAGTATGAAAACTTAAATTTACCAATCTATACATAGGAAAGGCAAGACTATAAATATATCTAGTGTCATGAATTTGGCAGCACACGCATAGCATTTTTGGTTACAGCATACTCAACAAAAGTAACTCAAGTGATTTACGGAACCCGTAATTTCCTCTTTGATTCCTGAAATATGTTGTTAATTTGTACTGAAAACATGTACCAACTAAATGACAAAGAAAACTTGGCATAATTGGTGTGATTGACCTCTGGTAAAACCTTAACGAGAACTGTATAGTTTTACCATTTACTATATCGTCCTCTTGATCCCACACAGATTTTGTAGTCGGGTCCAGATTTGTGCTATAAACAAGTTTTATCAGAAGCCAGCATTAGAACTTTCATCTTCCATGAAAAACAAAATCCATCATAATCAACACATAGTTATTTACATTAATGAGATACAAGTTGAAAATATGTCATATAACTGGCAAGTATGAAAACTCAAATCTACCGGGCTATTTAGAGAAAAGGCAAGACTATAAATATATCTAGTGTTAAGAATTTGGCAGCACATATGTAGCATTTTTGGTTACAGCACACTCAACAAAAGTAACTTGAGTGATTTATAGAACCTGTAATTTCCTCTTTGATTCCTGAAAGATGTTGTTAATTCATACTGAAAACATGTACCAACTAAATGACAAAGAAAACTTGGCATAATTGGTGTGATTGACCTCCGGTAAAACCTTTATGAGAACTGTATATGTCTCAAATACCATTTAATATATTGTCCTTTTGATCCACCAAAGATTTTGTAGTTAGGTCCAGATTTGTTCTATAAATGAGTTTTATCAGAAGCCAGTATGTAACTACATAGCGAATCGAGAACAGATGTCATCAGCGTTTATCCTTTTTAATTCTCCATGACACCCTCCTCCTCGTCTTCAGTGGCATCTGCAACAGCAGCAACATCTTTGGCAACATCTTCGGCAGCGACAGCTGGAACTCTAGCCCCATCGGTATCAGGTTTCTGCAAATCAGAGCAAACAACCTTTATTTATAAATTAAATGTTCATTTCAACTAAACCATAAAAAAACTAGGGGGCATGATGTTCCCCCTCCCTAAAAACAGCGCCTATACAAGCTCATTTGGTGACAAACTGGCATAATGTAAATTATGAACCAAAATTATATCTGAAGAGGCTGCACATAACTAAATATTATTGCCTGTCCACAAAATATTAAGTCTCGAGACCAATGCCTAAAAACTGACGTCTGGATAAGCTAGGGTGGCAGTGAGGTGAATCCGGCCACCCCTATCAACAAGGGCAAAACTGGACTAATGATGTGCTTCATGTACAATATTGTTTTACAGATATTGGGTCTATCCCTTTAAAAGGGAACATACACGTAACACCAGAATTTTCACTCATTCAATCAAAAGATAACTTTGAAATACACATTTTTTTAATGTCCAAACAAAAATTGGTCAAAAAAGGCTGAATGCCCTTTGAAATAGTAAATTGATCTGATATTCTCTTGCAACATATTTTTGTATTTTGATAGAAATCCACATAATATAAAGAGAAAAAAATAAAAAATAAAAAATAAAAACACAAACAAAAGTAAAAGGAATTTACCTTCCATTTCTTTCCTCCTGGAAGAAATGGGGTTTGCTTGAGAAAGTCCCCTACGACTTCTTCTTCAATCTCCATCTCTTTGGCGCCCTGGTCGGTCTTCATGCAGGCTCCTGAAAGACGTAAGTGCAGACGCCATGGATCATTATATTAAAATTATTTTTGATGACACATTAAAATAAGACGATACAGATTACACACCTTAAATGACAAATGGGTCATTCCATGGCAATTCGGACAATCAATATCATTACACTCCTCTCAAATGTATTAGGGGAAAATGGTATGTCGGTTCCCATGTTATGGCCCACCCCTTTTTTTGTTTTGCAAAAATGGGCATTTTTGTATGAAGAAATACATGGATACACATCTGCACACTCTCACATAAGTAATTCCTTGTTCAGATGGGCATAAAACATAACTACTCCTTAGAGGCCAAATTCAACAGCTACCTTACAAGCAGAAAACAATGCTATTATGCGACTTCAAAGGCAGCAAGGTTGCTAGAGACCATCAATGTCCAATTGATCACCAATCATTGTAACTCATCGGGTGAATCCAGAAACATATAAAATAAAATTGAAATTGGCTAATCATATACTAATTGATTACTTACTGACAATGACGGGAACAAATCTTGTTGACTTCAGACCACGCTTCCCCTTCCTCCCATTCACGTTGAAATCTGACCAAAGATTATTTGACCCCAGCTTTTTCATGATACGCCGACTTGTTTGGGCAATATTGCCCCCGCCGACTAGACTCAGGTAGTTGATCTGAAATTAAAAGAACCATTATCAATTACAATGCCGTAGATTCTCACATAAATAGCAGCCAACCGTCTCATTTCCAGACATTATTATGAATGTTTCTCCGCTAAAACCTTCACCCTGATGCGGTAAATATTAATTTATCATTTGCAAAATTCACAGGCTTTCACTTTTTTTTTTAAACATGGCTATAAAGTAATCAAGGCATGTATAAATCAGAAACTCAGGATATTTCAGGTTTAGATAATTAAACCTGTACAAAAAGGAAAAACAAAGTCATTTGAATGGATGATCAAATAATGCCAAATTAGTATGCAAGTATTTTTAAACTTACCATTCTCTTCTTAAAATCAGACTCTACGAGTCTCATTTCGAGCAAGTCGAATTCACTCCCTGTCTTGAGCGGTTCCGCAAAGGGCTCCTGCAGGTCGGCAGGACCTGCCCGTAAACTCACTGATGATTTGGTAACCAGGTTTGCCAGCGTCTCCACTATTTGGGCCTGGACATCTTCCAGCTTCTGAAGTTTTTGAAGTACCTGCTGTTGAAAATTGTCTAGAAAAACAAAAGGAGTAAAAAAAAATACATTAACAAATTAGGTCATTTTGGTAGCTAAGAAGAGTATGTAATTTTAGTGTGACTGATATGTACGACAGCTTTTCAACTATCGCATTTCAGGAATACATCACCAAGCTGCAATGACAATACTTGTACAAAGCATCAGACAATGCAACACATACAGAAAGAATCTGAAAGCAATTTTGCAGAAAAATATACCCCTGCTTTTTTGATAAAAATAAATCAAAATTAAACACATCAAAAGTAAGTTTCCCCCTAAAGAACCCCATCAAATCTTCGAGTATAACAAATTATTCAAGTTGAAACCAAGCATTGGATATAGCTAGGGTTGTTAGGAAGCAGATTCTCGAAAATTAGTGACATCCGTGACTTAACGGCTGAATGATCACAACATGAACAAAAAATTACGTTTTTTTTCTTGATTTTTCCACTGGAAGATTTGATGGGGCTCTTTAGGGGGGAACTTACTTTTGATGTTGTATTTATATTGACAACCTCTCTCTCTTATATCAGTGTAGCATCTTGGTAAAAAAAAGTAAATTTTGTTTGTAGTTTAAATATGCTGTACTCCAAAATCTAATCAATTGACCTCCTATGAAACATACTATTAAGTTCTTGAGAAGAGATATTTTGTTTGTGAAATTCTCTACGTAAATACTTACTGTCCAAGGTTCTAGCTTTTGGTGTCGGCGGCTGGCTTTGGCGAGAAGTCGAAGAAGAGGGGAATGTAGTTGTAGATGGAGATGATCCCCTCTGGATTGGGCCCGTCGGGCTTAAGGGGACAAATCTGGCCATCATGGATGTTGTTGACAATTTGGGGAGAGGAAGTTCCTTAGTCTTCGACTTATCTGCCTTTCTCGGGCTTCTGCGAAGTGGCTCAGGGTCACACTCCATATCTGGAAAAACATCACAGACATTAGAAAAATATCAAGCAAGAAAAGAATTTTTGAAAAATGTTCAAGCTTTATGAATTCATTTTGAGTTCAACATGTTAATTTTCAATTTTGATGAATTGGTACATTATGCCCCCCCCCCCTCCCTCCCCCAGGTGCTATTAGGGTTAAAACATCATCTAGCATCCTTCTAGCATATAAATTCAATTGCAGCGCAGCACTCGACAACAAAGGCAGTGGTCTACTGTACTCATACAAGTAGCGTATGTTGATGCACACCTAGAGATTGACAATGTCCAGGCCAAAAATGCTAACAAAATTCTTTATGCTGGTGATTCGTTGTGTATATCAGCAGGGGTGGTATTCAGAAAACTCTCTTAACCCTAATAGCACCGGGGTATTTCAGACCTTGCTACCACTATTGTTTTTGTTGTGTTTTTTTCGTAAAATTTATCATAGAACTATTTTGAAGCATAATTGTGCTATAATAAATTAATTTCAGCCAAAGAAAGTGAAAATAATCATATCTTTATGAATAAGGTGAGAAAACTCAATTTGCATTGAGTTTGTACACAAAATCACGTTTTTGAGCCATTTTCGTTTGGACGAGCGTGTATAAAAGGCCGTGCAGCATCATAACGGTATTCCTGATTTTCGCGAAAATGGTGTCAAAAGATGCGCAAGACTTGAAAGTAAAAAGTCAGCGAGCAGCGCGGTCAAAAAAAATTGCGCGGCGGAATGGTCGCGAACAATCTCGAGGGGGGGGGGGCATTATGGCCCCCCCAGGTGCTATTAGGGTTAAGTTAGCACTTAAAGTGGTACTCCAGGCTGAAATTGGGATGTTATGTAAAGTAGAGTAAAATTTAACAAGAACACTAAAAATTTCATCAACTGAATTGGATGAAAGGGTAAAAAAAAAAAAAAAATCCACTTAAACATTTTTTCTAAAGTCTTTATTTTGTTTTTCTTATTTTGTTTTCTTGTTCAATTTCAATGCAACACGGACATAGGCAGACCACCCCCCCCCCTTTTTTGTTCATTTGATAGGGGGCTGGGGCGCAAGCCCCCTCCCCCTATTATTATTTATTTTATTATTATTTTTAATTTGATAATTCTATATAACACGGACATAAGCGGACCCTGCAGGGGGGGGGGGGGTCGTGGGGCAAGCCCCCCTCTCCCTTTTTATTTATTTTTTTATTTATTTAATTATTTTTTTGTTTGATAATTCTATTAAACACGCCCCAGCTTGCGCCCCAGCCCCCTTTCAAATGAACAAACAAAAAAGGGGGTCTGCCTATTAAATGATAGGCAGACCCCCCCCCCTGATTTTGACTCCCGTGCAAATGTGTGGCTGTATTCACGTTTGGAAATGTGAAATTTAGTGGGCAAAATGGCCACGCGCAATCTAATACCAGCGGTGCGGATACGTGTGGGGAGTCCGAAACACATGGCCATCTTCACTGAAGACTTAAAGTCACTCGGTCATAGATCTACTAGACTAACTTACAGTTACAATGTACATGTCACTATGAACATGACAGACAATGAAAGCGGACAAAATATACAGTTCCTCAGGTAGACAAAGGAACATCCCTTGACTGCTATTATGTAAAATGTGTAGAACAGGTGAATATGCATGTGACACCTGTTCTACACATTTTTACATAATAGCAGTGAAGGGATGTTCCTTTGTCTACCTAAGGAACTGTATATTTTGTCCGCTTTCATTGTCTGTCATATTCATAGTGTGTAGACCTTTACCATATCAGAAATAAATTCAAGTTCTTTCAGTGATTTTAAGTAACACTTTCTGCTACATGACATGTATTAATGTGTTACTGTTAGGTGAAAGTTGGGTTAATTCACATCATTCTGGATTCAATCATACAACAATCAACAATAACAGTAACGCGTCTGGTTAACATACGCCTTTTTGTTTGGCATGTATCACATTGCATTCACACTCACAGGTTGGTTAAAAGTAAATTTTCATGCACGTTATTATCGCTAATGCATGAATGCAGCATGCAGACTAACTCCGGGAAGCTCCAACACCGGCGCGCCGACGCTGCGCGCCGGTGTTGGAGCTTCCCGGAGTTACATGCAGACATGTCACGACACAAGCTGATACTCATTTAAATGTTTTCCCACATTTTACACGTCTCGAATTCACTCAAACAACATTTAAACACCTAACAGATATCAAAATGGTAAAATATCACTTACATTGGTGTTGCAGTCTCACAAATTAGGTAGATAGTTCAGGATTTCTTGATAGCTCTTGCAAAGGCACACACGGTATTCAATGGGAAAATTCTCAATGTAATTTTCACGCACATGGCCGGCTAGCTAGCTAGCCGGGCAATAACGCAGCCGGGCACGGCTAGCGCTGACGTCATCGATCAATCCTCGGCGGCGGCGGCCTCTTTCGTTGTTGTGTAAAGATGTAAGATAAATGATTTGAAATTACCGGTAATAAAATTGAGTATGTAAAATGTATAAAAATATGTTTTGCTTGTGTATTTTTGTTTATGAATTGTGTATGCATTTATATGATAAAACAAACAAATCTCGTTTTCATTTCAATTCAAGAAATCGCCTACAGTATTTTAGTGATCTGTTTTCATTTGTTTTTATTTATCCTTAGTAGTTGGACGTAGACAAAATATGATGCTTAATTCTGGTATTTGTTTAAAAAAAAAATCTTAGTTGATTTATTGAATTGGACGTATATAAAACGTTCTGTGAACGTTATGTACAAAACGTTTATTTTGTAACGTCCACAAACGTTTTGTAAACGTCCTATATCAAACGTTCTGTAAACGTCCTATATCAAACGTTCTGTAAACGTCCTATACCAAACGTTTAATTTTGTAACGTCCAAAAAACGTTTTTTAAACGTTCTCAAAAACATAAACTTTGACGTAAATGAGAAGTCCAAACTTTAATGTTATATAAACGTTTTTAAAACGTTCATTTAGGACGAAGACGTACAGGACCTAAAAAAAACGTTTTGAAAACGTTCTGAAAACGTTCTGTGTTTGCTGGGGTAGCCATAGATACATTTATACATTATACAAGCAAGGAAATAGTTACGTCTTTCTTCTAAAACCTGCCATTTCAATCGTTTAACAATATCAAGACCACTTTCATTAAAATCAAAATTCCGTTCAACTATCCTTGCTGCTCTTTTTTGTAATCTAAAAATAATGTTCTTGTTATAAACAGAACAATTCCCCCATATCGAGCATGCATAATCTGATATAGGTTGGATTATACATTTATACATTTTATTCAACACATTCGTATCGGTGAAATTACTGACCTTTTTCAAAGAAAATATTTTATAAGCTAACGATTTACTGAGCTTCTTTACATGGATATTCCAGGTTAGGTTTTCGTCCAATTCAATTCCTAAGTACCTAATGTTTTTTTCTTGTTTGATTTTATTTCCATCCAAAGAAATGTTTAAATCCTGACTATTTTGCGAGTTGCGTTTCAATAACATACTGTAAGTTTTTTCAGTATTAACTTTTAGTTTATTTCTTTTATACCACTTACTAATTCCCTCTCTATTTTATATAGCGCTTTAATATCACAAATGTCTCTAAGCGCTTTACAAATATACTATAACTCAGGTCATTGGATTAATCAGTGCTTGCCCACACACATTGTGTGCACAATCTCCACTCCCTGGGGAGCATTCCAGCCAGGCGTTACCTGACGCCCAAAAACTTTTTGACCAAAAATGATGGTCGCATCCTACCGGGTACACATTTAACACCTGGGTGGCAATACCATTAATGGGTGCAAAAGTCTCTTCACATCGAACCACAAAAATTTACCTGATATTCAAATGAGCAATGAAGGAAATAAAACCGAGGACTTGGGTTCAGTGCCAGCGCGTTATGGTGCTTTGACTAGTTTGCACATAAGGCCCATTATTTGCTGAAGATGTATTTAAACTTGCTCTATCTTATCTGAATATATCATGACGACTAGGAACCCTTTTAATACAGGTGTTTTATTGTTGGGTAAACATATATGTTTTGATGTCCTCTTAGCCTCATGGTGGATCAATATTATAGACCCAAATAGTATGTCATGTGATATGAATGTGATATCCATGCTATAACGCTGATAACAAAAGAGAAAAAGAAATTCATATTAACCAAAGAATTTGAAGAGAAGCAACCGAAACAAGAATAATTCTGGCAGGGTACTACTATGCCATGTATATATTATTACAAACAAAATTCTTCACCATATGATTCCAACTTCTATGTGTGCGGTAGAAAATACCATAACGACGTTACATGGACATCAACATACCCCCCCCCCCCCCGACCCCCGCCAACAAAATCCCTCATGAAATGATCCTCTAATTGTCACAGTGACATCAGGAGGAACAACATCAACCCCAAAAGCCCGATGGGAAGTGAAAGACAAGGACGGCAAACTGTGTATGCTCATGGACTTCGGTGGAACTATAACTGACGTATGTTTGATCGTTTATCTTTTCTTATTATATCAGCAAGTTTATATATATTACAAATATAACAAATACATTTGTTATTGAATCACCACTGCTTTGATAATTGGTGAGAAGTTTTGTGATTTACATCAAACACCAGGAGCGTAACTCGGGGAGTAGGGGTACAAGTCAAGGAATAAGATAAGAAGAAAAAAATAATAACAAATACTGGCAACGGAACATCAAAATCTTGTACTTTTGGATGCAAACCCCCGACAATAGTTAATTTATATTTGTTTAAACCCCACCAGTGGTAAACTTCAATATACTAAAAACCCTCGTTCAAGCTCCATACACTGTCTGTGAGAATGAGCACCATGATAAGTTAATTTGGAGCAGTAAAGAACTCCATTTTATATAGCTCTATTTTGACAATGATTTATTCCTAATAGATCTATATAATAGCAACATTCTCAAACGTTATTGAATAATAATTTGCCAGTGTTTGTTTTGCGTGGCTGCTAAAGCATGTGTATGCTAATATACTTATCAACTAGGGGACCTACGCCCTTAAGTCATAAATTGCAGTAATGAGGATTGATGCCCCACAAAAGGGCACTAATATAGCATATCGACACGGTTTTGATCATGGGGCCTCACAGTTACGAGGCCATTGCTTTACCACTGAACCATGACTGTACGCAGTTGGGGCTAGGGTAGGGGGCAGTTCCCACAAATAAAAAAACACAAAGAAAATGCAATAAATTATCAATAATTCATCGCATTTTACCACGGTCCCAAACATAAAAAATCCTCTGTACGGCCATGCATTATGGCTCAAAGCATGCGCACACAGACAATTTTGTTTCTGTTGGGGACCGGGGGGGGGGGGATTTAATGAATTATTAATAATTTATTGCATTTTCTTTTTTTATTGTTTATTTTTGAGAAACTGCCCCCTACCGTAACTGTGAGGCCCCAGGATCAAAACTGTGTTGATGTTATATATAAGTGCCCTTTTGTGGGACATTAATCCTCATTACTGTCATTGATGACTTAAGGGCGTAGGTCCCCTAGTTGATAAGCATATTAACATACACATGATTTAGCAGTAATGCAAAACAAACACCGATAAATTATTATTCAATAAAATCTGAGAATGTATAGTGTTATCTAGATCTATTAGCATTAAATCATTGTCAAAATAATTCTATAAATTGGGGTAAACAAAATATATTCCAACGTTATTAGCGACAGTGTATTATATCTGTATGTGTCTGGACGAATAGCTAAATTTCGTTTCTGTTCTTTCAATATAACGGTTATTGTTGGTCGGGTAGTTTTGAACATTCGATGATATTAATAGACACGTTTCCGGAGGTTAAGTGTACTTCTCTTGGTGATTAAAAAAGACCGCCAGTGGATTGTCTGACGCAGCAACAAAATGAATGCCATCCACAGACATGCCATTATGCATAGGAGGTGAATCACTTAGGTGGTAACCAAGGGATAGGGAGAGAAGTAAGCATACATTGGTAAATAGGCTCACTGAGTATATTCTCAGCCCCAACCACAATTATACCACAATGAAAGATTTCCTGCGAAAAAGAATTTAAACACCTCTAAAACCCTGTCAAAATGTTACATAGTGCCTCTGACGGGACCAAACATTCACTTGTAGGTCATTGATGGTGTGACTGAAAAGATACCGTCTCATGCGTCGACATCCGCATCTGATTGCAGCTCATCTTCATATTCAGCATTTGTCTTGGATTTTAATACTATTTTTACTGAATGGAGAATTGTACTGAACGTCACCACTAGAGGGGGCTCGTTCATGCTCCACACACTTTCTGCGAGCCGCGACACCCTTAGAAGTAAGTTGATAGGGCGCACATTTTAATAATTTATTTGATTTGATTTGATAAATAAAATCATGCCATAAATATACAAAATATAAAAATACCTTAAACATTTAACACATCTTGTTAAAAGAAAGAAACAATAAAAACTTAACTCAATGCTAACTGAGGTTCTTCCAATCATTACTTTTTGTAATTGACATTAACACACAAAGTCATGTAATGAAGAATTTATATCGATATATTTTTTTTAAATTATATAATTTTTAATATTTCATTACATGATTTCGCTTTTTTTCGAGAATTTACTAATTGAGGAGCTGCGGGGATGGAGAAGGTTTTCAATCCCTATTTTTGTATTGAAATCTACATGTATATGGGATCCAACTATTAGTAATGATGGAACGGGAAATACACTGTTGGTCTCATAATGGTGGAATAATTATTTCTACCCCAATTTATTGAATGATTTTGACAATGATTTATTCCTTATAGATCTAGATAATAGTATACATTCTCAGATATTATTGAATGACAATTGGGGAGTGTTTGTTTTGCGTGACTGTTAAAGCATGTGTGTGCTACTATGCTAATCAACTAGGGGACCTACGTCCTTAAGTCATAACTGACAGCAATGGAGGTTTGCCTCATTTAATAGGCACTCATAGCACATCGACGCCCCCACAAAAACAAAAAAACAAAGAAAATGCAATACATTTTAAATAATTAATTGCATTTTCCCCCAGTCCCCAACGGGACAAATTTCTCTGTAGGGCCATGCATTATGGTTCAAGGCATGCCCACATCGAAGATTTTTTTATGTTTGGGGTCGGGGCAAAACGCTATGAATTCTTGAAAATTTATTGCATTTTCTCTGTTTTCTTTTTGTGGGGGCGTCGACGTACCGTAGCGCCCGCTGCGTACAGTCATGATTCATTGGCTAATCAATGGCCTCGTAACTGTGAGCCCCCAGGATCAAAACCGTGTCGTTGTGCTATATTAGTGCCCTTTTATGAGGTATTAATCCCCATTACTGTCAGTTAGTTGATGAGCATAGTAGCATACATGCTTTAGTAGTCACGCAAAACAAACACTTCTCAATTGTCATTCAATAAAATCTGAGGATGTATACTATTATCTAGATCTATTAGGAATAAATCATTGTCAAGACCATTCAATAAATTGGGGTAAAAATAATTATTCAACCATTATGACCAACAATGTACAAATACTAAGTCCAGAAAAATAGACAGACAAAATATAAGCCATATGACGATAAAATGTACACGTCGAACAATATTACGTTGAAACTTGTATTTTATGTGGTGGGGTAAGCAATATTGGCCTATTGCTCGCAATTCATACGAAACGGTACTCTTTTTTTTTCCCCCAGCGCCACTTTCCGATTCCGTGACAACAGACTTTTTTGATGTGCCTCTTGGCGACTATTACACCTGCAGTCACTTCAACTACAGTATTGGCTTCCTTCAGCTTAACCTGACCAACCCTTCGCTCCAGCCTTTCGTCCAGAAAACCGAAGGAGGGGACAACTTGGGAAAACGTAAGGGATTAATCATTTCCTTCTTCTAGACACAGATAACCCTAAAGCCCGAATTTCTATGGATTTATTAATGATTAAAAAGTTAGAAGAAAATAAACATGATAATTTTATAGAATATAATAAAAACAGAGCGCACAGAACCGAATTTGGATAGGGGCATATCAATGGACCTCGGAACCGTGCGCGCATGTGAGCGGGTAAGAATGCGTCGACCAGTCTACTTCCAAGTCAATATTGTTTTTATAGAGAGTGTATTCCTAAATATCCCTTTTTAAAAGTAACATTTGAAGCTATTTGAATATATTTTAATGACAGGGAACCCATAACATACAGGACGACATTAACATAACAAATTCTGATTGGCCTTTAAATCGAGGCGATTTAGTTTCATGATGAATAACACTTAAATTGATACATTACATTTCCATCACAAGCAAACTATGTAAAGATATATGATGACCGGATTAGTCGGGAGAATCCGCGTTATGGGGCTTTCAAATATACTCTCCTGGGCCCGTACGGAGAGTAAAAACAGACATTTAGGGAATCTTCGCCCTAGTCCGGCTGGCTCCCGTCCAGTTTCTACGGGCGCCCTATATTAAGCCCTACGGGGGCTGTGGTGCTGAGTTGGCTGCTCCCTATTCTCCCGGCGTTTTTAACTGACCGTTGGGCCGTAGAGAGCCCGTTAAGAGCCCGTGAGGCGCCTTACGTGTCCCGTGTGGATTCCCGACGGTGCCTGGACGCGAAATTTTTATTCCCAAACAGGTTTGCAATTTCTTATATTTCCGTTCTTCTCAATGGCTGATACTTCATTAGCAGTTTGGAAAGAGTTCACAAACAATTAGACTTTGATTTTTTATTGCTTTGCCTCACTATTTATAAAGGCAAAAATACGGAATAAACTGTGACTTAAACCCATGACTCTATGATTGTATTACGCTGACCTTACCGATTGAGCCAACGATGGTTTGATGAAAAGTAATTCTGCATGATTTCTGTAACGCTATCACTCAACCTAACGATTACGTCATTGCTAATGACGTAACATATCAGCCAATCAGATGACCGGAAATATTAGCATTGGCAAACCTGTTTGGGAAAAAAAAATTAGCTGCCCGGACGGGGCCCTCACGCTCTATTCTCAATGTAAAACGCAGCTTTGAATACAAAGGCGCGGGTGTCAGAGGACACATAGTTCAATGCGCCGCACGGTATTACACGGACACACTGCAAGTATTTAACTCTTATCCTGCCACAGGGCTAATCCCCGTTGTGCTAAGCCACAAATCCCCCAGTGCCAAGTTTGTTTCGAGATAATCGGATTAACGCGATGGTACTATCAGCAGCGCGTGCGAAACAATAGGCACAGTACAATTGGCAAGAACAATAACTGCTATTACGAATGCTTGCAAACATGCAAGAAGCAGCGAAGCGATAGCTTGCTCGGGCGCACAAATCACTATAACGGTAGCGTGCATGCAAGCTTATGGCAGGATCTGAGTTAAGTGTGGGAGGGGGGGGGGATATAGGCAGTTCCTGCCCTACGCTGGATTCGCCAGTTACATTTTAATTATATTTTTGTAATATCAAGCATTAACAATATTCATTATCATAGTGAACAGGCCAGTTCGTAATTAACACACGGTTTAAATGACCCGACAGTTCTTTTAAACATGGAGAAGTCCCACTTTTTGTGCATTTTACAATGATCACCGCCAGTGTAATGGAGGTGCTTCATGAATATCTTTTGTTTGCCCTCTTAAAAAAGAAAATACTTTCACCTGTGTTCTATAGAATTTACCATCAGTGCATAAATGAAAAATGACTACGTAACTTTCACGAACACGTATCGAGGGTTTAACCATTTTCTTTTACAGATGACCCGTATTTTCCCATGAGCAGATTATATCTACGAAGTGGCTTATTATTGTAGCGTTTTCCATTTTTGTTTTATCTCAATATCTCACCAGCATATGTTTGTCGACCTGCACAACAAAGTGTCAGTGACACCGTGAAGCTCAGTCGTAATACTATAATCGGCCTCGGGGTCGGCATTCTGAGCTTGCTCATCTTAGTCATCGTAGTGGTGATTATGTGCTGTGGGTGTCGTTGTTGTAATTGTATAATGGGTTGTTCGAATTGTTGTCGTTAAACAAAAAAGCTACTGCAATTCAATATTGTAGTTCTGAGCAGTGGATGATCCCCAATAAACCTTTGGTTTTTGATCACCCCCTCTGCAGGTTCATCTGTTGTTTTAATGCTTTTATTATACAGATATTGACTGGCAGGGGGTGTAATATAACATTATTTGGACCGCTGAAGGGAGTTATATTTTCTCAAGTGGTTATATTTTCTTGGTAGCCTTGGTTGGAATATATTTTTTGGGGGGTTTGGTCCTTTTTGGGGGGCCTGAAATTTGTTTTCCCCTTTTTTTTTCTTCGAAGACTAACATAATTTTTAAGAAGAAAAAAAGTGCGAACAAAAAATTGACGAAAACCGTACTATTTTGAGATAATTCATGACAAAATAAAATCCTTGAAAAAAGGAAATTTTTATTTAAAAAAAAATGTGTTTAACTGGTGACATACATTCTTCAAGAGGGCGACATGTATTGATTACAAATATATTCATTTCACCAGCTGGTTAATATAACATTGAAAAATGACCGGCCAGGAAAATATAACAATTCACGTGACGAGCTCTGAACTAATCACATCTCGGGTATCTGTCTAAGCTATCTAATATAATTGATTGTACATTGTGTAATTATATTGTCTTGTTATGAATCTGTGGAAATAAATGAAATCGAAATTGAAAATTCTCCTTCCTATATGCTCGGGCTTAGTCAGGGGTGTGCATGATGAAACACAGACCCTGCGTTAAGTCTACCATAATTCATCGTATATAAGAGAATCGTATAGCTGTACGATTAATAATGACCCTTTTGTAGTCTATAACGTTGTATGTACATGTATATATATATATATATATATATACAGATATATGGGTATATATATACATATATATGTATATACATACATGTATATACATACTACATGTATATACAACGTTTCTTGATCATACAACGTTATAGACTACAAAAGGGTCATTATTAATCGTACAGCTATACGATTCTCTTATATACGATGAATTATGGTAGACTTATATATATATATATATATACAGGTATGAGTATACATGATTAATTCTTATTGTATTAGTTAAAGTCTTATTTTGAGCGTTTTTGTACCCAGGTAATAGAGTAATCATGTACTTTCAAGAATGGTATCAGTTGCCTGATGGTCGCTTGTAAGGCGTGAAACTCAGAGTAGCAATCATGTTTAATTAGTCTGTCTTATTCAATATATACATGTATATAGCGTAACGCACCTTTAAGCAACGTGTATAAGATAATAGTGTAGCTCTACGATTAAAAATTAACCTTTTCTAGTCTATAACGTCGTATGATTGAGAAACGGTGTATATACAGTGTGAGTAAAAAAATATAAAAAAGGTTTACACCTAGAAATTGCTAATTATTAAAAAAAATCATCTATGAACAGTAAATTATTATACATCTGATGAAAGAGAATTTTTATCCCAAATCATTTGGGATTATTTTTGTGTGGTTTGGTTTAAATGAAATGCATTGCATATGCCTTCTGCAGAAGCAAAGTAAAAAACACACATACACGCGCGCACAAATTTTCGTTGATATTTAATATTCGATAATTTAGATGATATGTGTGGCAGGATTTAGGGACGTTATGGATCTGCGAAGATCCAAATCCCAATTGTTTTATTCAAACATCACATTGGCCTAAGTAGCTTTGGCGCCAAGTCGATTTTTGTATTCTTGATAACAATGCCTCCTGTTCATCCAAGCGTGAACACATACCACACCAAATGATACTAAATGATTCGAGATGAAACATTCTTTCATAAGATAATGATTTACTGTTCATAGATGATCTTTAAAATGATTAGCAATTTTCTAGGTGTAAACTTTTTTTGACTCACACTGTACATGTATACACACACAGGTATGAGTAATTCTTATTGTATGAGTTAAAGTCTTATTTTGAGCGTATTTGTACCCAGGTAATAGAGTAATCGCGTACTTTAAGAATGCTATCAGTTGCCTGATGATCGCTTGCAAGGCGTGAAACTCAGAGTAGCACCAATGTTTTATTAGTCTGCCTTATTCAATATATACATGTATATAGCGTAACGCATGTTTAAGCAACGTGTATAAGAAAATCGTGTAGCTGTACGATTAGTAATTAACTTTTTCTAGTTTTTAACGTCGTATGATTTAGAAACGTAGTATATATACAGTGCGACCTAGACAAAAACGAAACCGAGAATTATCGATGTTTTATCGTAACTTAATCACAATTATAATTAATAAATGACACATATTTGTAAAGCTTAGATCCTCTTCCTTCATTTGATGCAACTCATGTGATGCATATTTTACGCATGAGTGATTAAAATTAATATGAAGAGAGGGAGCCAAAACGTCATTTGGCGGCCGGTATCTGAATTTCAAAGAGAAAATAAATGGCATTTTCTGCCTTTTTCATACACTGTCGCTCTTAAGGTGGAATATTTTAGTTTTACCCCAATTTATGGAATTATTTTAAAAATTATTTAAAAATAATAGATCTAGATAATAGTATACATTCTCAGCTTTTATTGAATAATAATTTGCCAATGTGTGTTTTGCGGGACTGCTAAAGCATATGTATGCTACTATGCTTATTAACTAGGGGACCTACGCCCTCAAGTCATAAATGACAGTAATGAGGATGAATGCCCCACAAAAGGGCACTAATATTGCATATCGACACGGTTTTGATCCTGGGGCCTCACAGTTACGAGGCCATTGTTTTGCAACTGAACCATGACTGTACGCAGCGGGGGCTAGGGTAGGGGGCAGTTTCCATAAATATAAAAAAACACAGAAAATGCAATAAAATTTCAATAATTTATTGCATTTTACCCCGGTCCCCAACATAAAAAAATCCTCTGGACGGCCATACATTATGGCTCAAGGCATGGGCACACAGAAGATTTGTTTATGTTGGGGACCGGGGTAAAATGCAATAAATTATTGAAACTGTATTGCATTTTCTGTTTTTTTTTTATGAGCGACAGTGTATGTCAGACACATCAAGCAGGAAAAATGAGCAAGGAAGAACAAAGTTCTGTTTGTAATGCTTGCGTTTCCATAATTTTATCAAACGAATTCGTTTTCAATGGCTGCTGGAGTTGCAACAAGCAGAATTGACAAAAGATTTAATTCCGTTTCGTTGACAATCAGCCATGCATGAAGTTTTTCGTCTATCCAATTTCCTTCTAACAGTTATATTTTCTAGTCACACCGACGAGGCCGACAACAGAACGAAGCAAAACATTATATCCCCCGAACAACCGAGAATCGGGTCGTTTTGGAGTCGGTCTTGCGGTGTGACTGTAACTTAGGTATTAGATGAGAAGTAGGAATGTTTTTACAACTGTTTTCTTTAGGTTTTTGCTATTACGCCTTCTTCTGTTAGATGTTTGATTACGCTATTGTAATTCTAATTGCATACACAGTAATGGCAATATACTGTAACATGACTAGGGAACGATTTCCCTCCCATTTTTGTGGCAATTATGAAATCAAATTATTGTAGTGAAATTTTAACGAAATAGAATATTTCGGGTATTCATTATACTGTATTACAATCTATTTTGCCCAGATTCTTGTTATTGAATGATACATTAAATGTGAAAGGACGGTAGAAGCCGATTGAAAAAGAAAAAGCTATATTGGCTGTTCAGTAAGTACTTCATTTTTTTAAATAAACTATATTGCAACTGAGATTAGAGTACTGATTTTTATTTTATTTCATTTGTCATGGGTCGGCTTCTTTAAAATTATTATTTAGATTAGGAATAAGGCTTGACTATTCATTTGTTATTGCATGTCATTACCTCTTTATTACGTCTCATTGATAGAGCCAAAAGTAAATAAAGTTATTTGTAGGACACTTGTCAACTTATCTTTACAAGAGTTGCTCTAGATTGTTTTTTAGGGAATTATTCACCTGAAATAAAAGAAATAGAAAATGGTTTCTTTCCTACCTTGTCGCTTAGACACACATGTTGCAACCGACAATTGGGACAAAATAACTCACAAGGTGAATAATAATGCACAATACCCGTAGAAAGAATATGTAAAGGCCCGGTCACACCGCCCGAACTTTGCTGGAGCGTTCCTGGAGCGGTGAAAAAACCGCTCGTAACCGTTCACCATCGTTTAACAGAAGTTGGCCCCCGTTAAGGCAACGCCGTATACGCTCGGCCACCGCTGATGGTCCCTCCTACCGTTCCGAAAGTTTTGAGCTGCACAAAATATTGCGAGCGGTGAGGAGCGGGCAATTTTCCGCTCCGGCAAAGTTCACCACCGCTCCAACAACGCCCAGTCAAAGTTTGGCACCGCTAGACGCAAGTTCGTGGACGCTTTGATCCGCTAGGCCAACGCAGAAATCTTGAACGCTGGACCACCGCTGCTTCGCCAGCTTTGCCCGGGCGGTGATTAAACGTTGCACAAACTTTGGTGGAGCGGTTGTAAGCGTTTTACGAGCGGACACGGGATTGCTGGAACGGTGTCGGGCGTTGAAGCAGCGATCCATTGCGGTGATGAACTTTGTGTTGGCGTTGGTATGGAGGTGTCGGAGCGGGACCAACGCTCGCTACCGTTAAACCAACGCTAAAGCAACGCAGGCTTCAGCGGTGCACCGCTAAGGCAACGCCCGCGTTTTCGATTTGTTTCCCATTTTGTGCGCGGTGACGAGCGTTGTCGAAATTCGGCCACCTCTCCCTACCGTTCAAGGAACGCTCCAACAAAGTTCGGGCGGTGTGACCAGGCCTTAAGACTATTTACAAAGTAATGTCGCTTCTTTGCGGATAAAGTATTAAAGTGAAGTGTAAACTGTACATGCGTTGTGTCTCGATCAAAGCAGCAGATCACCTAATTCGTCTCATTGAGGAATTCTTTGTCAAGTTGTTTGACATCTTCTGAGCCTGGAAGGGGAGAGCGAACATAATCAGTGTGACCCCCGGGTCTTTTTTTACATATATTACTAGTACTGAGGATCTCGATACGTTTCTACAGTCTTCTTTCAGGTTTAACAATTTTCAGCAGAATTACAAATCTGAAATGTATGTCCTCATGCAGTGGCAGATCCAGGTTTCCCAACCGATAGGGGCGGAAGAGAGCTACAAGTCTGAATGAACATCACCCCCCCCCCCCATCAGCCACTATAATTCCTAATAGGCCAACAAGCAATGCAGCGTTTCACATAGGGACATGACTAAATACATATTGATGTTCAAGAAAATGCTGATAAACCAAAATGAACACCCAACAAAAGCTAAAGGGCACACTTATTAAGTTAAGGGTGTGATAAATCCCAAGAAAAAAAAAACGCTATCTGAGGGCCACAATCTGATAAGGCATGTTATACACATGGAGAGAACTAATTACTGTATAAGCGACGTGGTCCATTGGATACGTGGCCGGACTGTGGATAACATGGTTCGCGTGGTTCAAGTCCTCGCGCGGCACGATAATGATCTTAATTGGCAAGCATTAATCTACATTTGCCACTCTCCACCCAGGTGTTAAATGAGTACCTGGTATGACGACAACGCTAATGTTGTTGGATTGGCCTGTATAGGCTTGTAAATGGCGCCTTGGTCGGAAAACTTCCAAGGGAGCGGAGAGTGTGTACTTTCATTGTGCAGATTAGCGATTGGATCCCATGACCGGAATAACAATAAATACAATGCAAAGCGCTTAGAAATGAATGTTGAGCGCGCATTATGTGACTTTCATTATTATAAAGATATATGAGACCAAAAGACCCGACATCAAAATTTCAAACTTTAACATGCTGACAGCAGAACACAAAAATCAATCTAAGAGTTAAGTTAATAATTGTTTTGACGTTTAGATAATCTGTAATGAAGCTGTATTAGCACTACTCATGAAATGAAAATCGACGACACAATGTCATCATCCTATCTGTTATCAATCTGGATTTAGATTGGAGCTAACAAGAAACGTTGTATTTGCATTAATCCATATACTTTCAACACAAACATACACAAACTAAATTATACAAAAAAATGACGATAAAACAATATCGATAGAAAAATATGACTACACTTCTATCATAAATCCTATATTAATGCAATGATAACAAGAACATTTTCAATAATGTAACTCAATGAAATATTGTAATGTGAGATGAAAATAAATCTATACATTGAATAAATACAATGATGTCATCAGTCGTACATAAAATTGATTGCCATTTGTTTTATATACAAATGTGAAACTGTCAACGACAAGGTGTATGATTCAATAATGGCCCATTAAACAAGCAGACTTCCTTAAAACTTTATCGCAGCTAACTCTCATTCACGAAAGAGATTAACAATAACTATTATCATGTTGCAATTTGAACGTGACATGAAACTGAGTCAGCTTTCCGTTTCGTGAATGACGTTTAATTGATTGTGACGTCATTGTTCGATCTATAGGTGGTGCTTTTCGTCGACCTACCGTTCGATGCCCGGCCCGATATGCTGCTGAGTTTCCTCTCGACCACCTTCTTGACCTCGTCATTCATCACGCAGTAGAGCACGAATATGAACACTCCCTGCACGCCATTAAAACAAATAATATAGAAGAAAAATATAGTCAAGAATAGAAATGGAGATTGATTAAAGGGTCAAATCTGACAGACATGAGCGCTTTACAAGAACCCATTATTACTATTATTATTATTATTATTATAATTAAAGGGACAATCATTAGGCGTACAATGTTTAGTGATAGAATTACAAAAAACAGGGTAACCATTTTTGAAAACTCTTCAGCTTTAGAGATTAAGATTCATCTTCAACACAGGTGGACCAAGGGGACCGCCCCTATCGAGAAAAAAAACCCTCATATGAATAACCAAAGTTGTATAAGTTATACATCACCCCACCACCTTTGGTCAGATTCCCTTCGGGAGGGCCCTAGAAAAAATTAGGAGTTGAAAAAATAGCTATTAGAAATATGGAACTATCAAAATATCAAGCACATACATGTATATAACGATGAAAGTTATTGGAACATTACGAGACTTTATTCAACAAGGACAACTCCAATTTTTCTCGAAATCAACCTCCTTCAACATGGCGTGGCACATCCGGCTTGTGCCTGTTTCGAGTTTATAAGTTACGTAGACCAGCTTAAAGAGAAGGTTGAGTTCTGGGAAGAGGTAAAAAATAATTTGTGAGCGTTATCATTGTTATTATGCAAGGCTGGAAGAACATCAGATTAAACATGTTCCCTGAAAAGCATGGCTCTTCAAATGCCTTCATATTCTAAATATGACATAAAATACGTAAAAATCGGGGGGTAGGTTTTTTTCGCCATGTGCTCGTGTAGTCCCATATACATCATTCTGTGTACATTGCTTGTAACTTTGTCAAGCTTTTGCCAAATGTCTCATCATTTTGATGATTCCTGAACCTTGCAATACACACGAATACTTATATACTAGATGATCAACCTTTTCTGATAGATTCCACACCGTTTCTTTCACAATGCAATCACATAACCAGAACTCAACTTTATCTTTAAGTGCACTTGTGTTTTTCCGCCCCTTATACAATTCGACTAAAAGGGCACCTGCATGTTGAGATCATCTTTCATTGTGTAGCTTGACGGATACCTCCACCTTTAACAAAAAGGTAAAATCATGGATCCGGCGTTGGGTATTACAAAGGCATCGTTTAACAATGTTAAACCTAAGTCTTGGCAAACTAATAGGCTGACAGACATTTTTGAATTATATAATTATAGTCAATTAATTACTGCACCAACTCGAGTTACTCAAACTACTTCCACTGCTGTAGATCTGATTCTTACTAATACTCCATTAAAGATAAGGCATTCGGGTGTTCTTGAAATAACCATTAGTGACCATTACTTAATTTTCTGTGAATTTGGAAATGATCGACCACATAATGCATATCATAAATATCATGTTGGTAGAAATTTCAAGAGGTTTGATGAAACACATTTCAAGGAAGATGTTCAGGATATAAACTGGGATGCAGTTCACAGCGAACTAAATCCCGACCAAGCTTGTGACATCCTAATAACTAAATTGGTTAATGTTATAAATAAGCATGCACCATTACGTGAAAAAAGGGTGAAGAATAAAGACTCACCGTGGATGACACAAAATATCCTACAAAAGATTAAAGAAAGAAATAACCAGAAAATCAAAGCTAGAAATACAAGGAATAGTGATGAATGGGGAAAATATAAAAGACTAAGAAATAATGTAACATATATGATCAGAAAAGCCAAGCATGACTTCATTTCCCAAAAGATTGAATCTAGTAATAAAAACACTAAAGAAATTTGGAAGTCTCTTCGATACCTTGCACCAAGTAAATCACGTGATGGTCATGTACCTAAGTTAGTGATTGACGGAAAGGAATATGATAAGAATGATGATATTGCAAATCACTTCAATGATTATTTCGTTAACATTGGTAAAGATTTGCATGATAGTATAAATAACGAATCAGAATCCGATGATGTTCCTCGAATCGTCTACTCCGCTGGGTGTACTTTCTCTCTGAAGACAATTGAAGAAAGTCATGTTTTGAAAGTTCTGCAATCCCTCTCACCAAATAAGGCAACAGGACCGGATCAGATACCGGCTAAATTGCTGAAAAGTATTGCCACAAGTATCGTTAAACCATTAACACACATCATCAATAGATCAATCATTGAGGGGATTGTACCATCAAAATGGAAGATTGCCAGGGTGACACCTGTGTTCAAGCAGGGTGATAAAATGAGTACCAACAATTATAGACCAATTTCTATTATTTCTGTACTTGCTAAGGTCATGGAAAAGATTATTTATGATCAGTTATATTACTATCTTGATACAAATGACTTGTTATGTCAAACACAGTCTGGTTTCAGAGCTAAACACTCTACCCAGACGGCATTGTTGAATGTATCTGAAGAATGGCTGAATGCCATTGATAACGGTGCAATTGTTGGTGCTGTAATGATAGATTTACGGAAAGCATTTGATACCATCCACCATAAAACACTTATTGATAAGCTGAGTGCCCATGGTCTTGATGAACAGACAATCTGTTGGTTTGAAAGTTATTTGAGTGAAAGGAAACAGTCTACGAATATAAATGGTGCTCACTCCAATTACAAATATATTACTACTGGAGTTCCACAAGGCTCTTTATTGGGGCCGGTACTTTTCTCCTTATATATTAATGACCTTTCACTTGTAATAAATAAATGTAAAATTTCATTGTATGCAGATGACACATGCATCTATTATTCCTCAAAAAAACCTGGTGAAATTCAACAAAGTCTTAATGAAGATTTAGGGCAATTATATAGATGGTTACAATCCAATAAACTGATATTGAATCTTGAAAAATGTGAACTTTTATTAATGGGCACTTGTAGAAAACTGAAAGTATTGAATGATAATATACCTTTTAGAGTTATGATTGGTGGTAGCCAAATAAAAAGGGTTCAAACTTGTAAATACTTAGGTGTTATACTTGATGAACATCTTAACTGGAATGCACACATCGGATACGT
Organism: Strongylocentrotus droebachiensis; assembly: GCA_035222895.1. Classification (NCBI taxonomy): domain Eukaryota; kingdom Metazoa; phylum Echinodermata; class Echinoidea; order Camarodonta; family Strongylocentrotidae; genus Strongylocentrotus; species Strongylocentrotus droebachiensis. The sequence goes on along the minus strand of JAVYIG010003169.1, from coordinate 110,535 downwards.
TAAAAAGAAAACACTGAATAACCTTTATCTGTTGAAACGGATAAGGCCATTTATTTCAAAGGATGTGGCTTTATTATTTTATAGAAGTAACATACAAAGCTATTTTGACTATTGTTCTCTTGTATGGTGTAACACTGGCAAGACTAACATGCAGACATTACAGTTATTACAAAATAGGTCACTCCGTGTTGTACTACGTGTTGGTTATATGTATTCTAGCCAATTGATCTATGATTCACTTAAATTCGATAAATTAGATGTTCGATTTTGTAAACACCTTGCTCATCTAATGTTTAAAGTTGTCAAAAAAGAGTTGCCTAGTTACATTTATATGCAATTTATAACTCAGACATTTAATTACAATCTCAGGGTTGGTGATGTGCATTTTTACATACCTCGCATAAAAACAAATTATGGAAAAAGATGTTTTAGATATAGGGGGTCCAAATTATGGAATGTAATCGGGAAATCTTCATCTGTATACACACTCACAGCTCAACAATTTAAGAAGTACATTATCTCCCTTGACTGGAAACATATTCTTACCCAAATGTACCCATACTGAATTTTTTTGTATATCTCATGTATTTAATTAATGTAATTGTTTATTTGCTTATCTCTTGTAAATTTCATGTATCTAATTGTTTATTTCTTTGCTTGTTTGTTGATATGTTTTGTAACCGTTTTTAAATGTGTGTGGACCCCTTTGAAAATCAACTTAAGTTGAAAGGGCAATCCACCCCACATGTGGAAATAAATAAATAAAAAAGAAGGCCCTACCTGTTATCAGTGTCTGTGATATACTGTAATATTGAAGCCCTAAAAACACTTTACCGTACCTGTAATGAATTGAGTACGATGAAGATGTAGGAGAAGAAGATGGTCTGAGAGTTGAAAGAAAGAATTCCAAACAGCCATGTACCTCCAAGGAGGGGCAGGGTCAGAAGCATCGCTCGAAGAGCCAACCTATAACAAAAACAACAAAAAACAGTAGGGTATTTTGTCGATATCTGTCATTGTTAACCATATAAATCTGTACTAGATTTTTAAAAACATGCGCCCCGCCGCGTCAACAAAACAAATTTGTTAATAAAAAAGAAACAAAGAATGAATTCCAGTCAAACCTGTCTTGGAGGCCACCTCTCTATTGGGAAAAAGGTCATCTCCAATTTGCTTTGTACATAACATTTCATGAACCATCATTTTCTGCATTACTGATGACTGAATAGATTTTGTTATACAGGGAATGCATAGAATATATCGAAAATAATAATCTATCATATCTAAGGTGCATGTGTGAATGGAAAATTCTTGAGGGAAAATGAAGAAAGAAAAAAATCGAAGTACAGAGCAAATGGGAGGGGATCTCGCAAAATACGTCACAGGGTTGCCAATTTGTGTTTGATTGATCGCAACTTCAACAATTCATAACTTAATTTTTAAAAAACAGAGAGAAGGGAGGAAAAGGGAAAGAGGAGAGCTAAAAAGGGAACAAAAAAGAGGAAGAAGAAAAGAAAAGGGTGAAAAGAACTGGCGTACTGATATTGGGGGGGGGGGGTTATTTCTAACTCCATAACGGTGATTTACAAATGATGCTAAAATGACATAATTTTTCGACTTTTTTCCTCACTTTTTATTTAATTATACTTTTTTATGCGTTTGTTGGAAAATGACAGATTCCTAAATTTACAGTCAGGCAAGAAATATGCTTATTGAGATTCCTACATGTCAGGGCCCGTGGAACGGCTGGGATCGGGAGCCTCGAGCTCCCTCCCCATTCACCACTCAATAACTAGTTATTTAAGATATTTCTTTATCTTCCAAATGCTTCCATGACATTGGTTTATACCCCTACATTTTCATGATTGTGATTACAGTATCAGGGATGAATTCATATTTTCAGACTATGTAGACGCTCCGCCGCCCCTGTTTGTGCTTAAGAAGAAAAAGAAAACATCAGATATGAAGGCTAGTCGATCGACCAGATGCATGGACAGGTTTGGAAAATAAAGAAATATCTTACATAATAAACAGAGACGGCAGTATGATCTTTCAAATGAAAGAAGGCATACTAAAGATTAATTCAAACATAAAAATGTAGTATTTCGATGTACCTTTTATTTGATTTAGCTTTGATTCAGCTCATGCGACCGACTTTAACCCAATCGTCGATATATTTATATATATTTAACAATGTTAAACGATATTTGAGCACAACACACGGTTCAGAGCAGTTAGTTCCGAAAAGAGGAAATTAATGTTGTTTGCTCTTGCAGTTTAATTTGACAGCAGAAATCAGCGCAGCGATCATGAGCAAACACACACACACACACGCACACACACACCCATGTACACACGTACAAACAACATCCATCATCAAAATATTTTCAGTACATTATCATTGTCAGTACACGTACCTACCAAAAGGTTTGAAGTATAGTCTAGACTCTTTGCGTGCCATAATGTTTTTCCGACCCAGCAAAAATAACATGATCAAGGTCAGCAAATATTGATATTCAATATGTGAATGTAAACAGTTCGTCGCAGGGTAAACGGGCGCAAATTTGTTATAAATTTTAGAATATTTTTGTGACAAATCTCATAGCAAAACCAGTGTTAAGAATTTCTGGTGCCTATCAAGCTCCCTTATTATTTGATATAACCACTATCATGTCTCTTAATTAAACATACAATACTCAGTTACATGGGACTTTGTGTGAGTGACATGATTTCATAATACATCAATGATCATTAGACACCTAACACGTACCTCAATTTGTTAATGTAAATTCGAACTAGTATTATTGAGCACTTTTCAGTTACATTATTTGTAAGTTAAAAAAAACGTTGGGAGGTTACAAATAATAAAGAAATTCTTTATTACATCGGGAGCATATTCAGATAAACAATTAGGGTTTTATTTCTTTGGGAAGCCTGTCACTCCCTAATAGTCCGTGGGCCAGAGGGGGCTACCATGCACCCCCCCCCCCTATGATCCTACTTTTTGGGTGTCATTTTTTTCTGATATTATGGATCCCTATGAACAAAATTACACCCAAAAAGTAGGATCATAGGGGGGGGGGGGTGCACGGTAGCCCCGTCTGGCCCACGGACTATAACCGATCGGAAATTGTGTCATTAAACAAACTTAGTTAATATACCACTTCTTTCTGACAAAATTTGATCAATGAGCTATGAGGTAAAAATGCGTAATAAGAGGCGTCTGACAACCCCATATCGGCGCGATATTTTATACATATCTAAATATAACCATACATTTATGTATATTGCGCCGGTAAGTGTGTGCATAGAATTTATACATTTGAGTCATTTTGATTTACCAATCTCTGAACGGGGCCACGTAGTTCAATCCTTTGTTCATTTGCATATACGACCTGGGCTTTGAGTGACTGGGAATATCTCTAACGTCGAGCGAGCCTTTTGGGTCACGTGTTTTAGTGTCAAAAGTCATGCATGGACATTTTCTATTTAGATTTCAAAAGTCGCAAAAAATAGTAAGCTAGCCCCGCTTTACATTTAGTTAAAAGTCAAAACCTATTGTCGACACATGCAACAACAGCGCAAGAAGTTATTGCACAGATATCATACTTTACAAAGTAATTTCGTAAGAGTTGAGAGTTTGAAGTTTAAACGACAAAGAGGTTACCTAACGATCGATTATGACGCGAATCACCACTTTTCAAGCTGCAGGAATCCTAGGTGAGACAAAGAATATTCCGTTTTTATTAACAAATTACCATATTCTCGTAATATTTACTAAGGCCATTTGATTCGAAATGTTATATCAGTATTCTCATACACAGTATTGTTTTGCCATGACGTTAACTGTCATGTTTGAAAAAGAAAAAAAAAATTAAATAAAAAGATCTTGGTCTGTGTTGGTATTCAGTTTTTAAATGTGAAGCGGATAAAATAATACTGAGCCCACCAGTTGATTTGTAAATGTCGCGTTAGAAAAGTTGATGCCGCAGTGAAAATGCAGAATGAATTGGCTTCATCTTCACGATCAGGTGGTCTTGATATACGGGTTGTATAAAAGAAAATGCAACGAGATTTTGATCGGCGACAACTTGAAAAGAATCCTCAATGAAATTTCGTAGTCAATGCTATGACTGTTTTAGCAAGAAGTCCCCTGTTCCAAATGTTATAAGTAAGCGCGCTGCGTAGCATTTGCCGCATTTGCTTTTCACGACAAGCTTTTCCATTGAAATCTTTCTAACTTATATTTTCTTGGTGACATCAGCATTGAACATTTAAAATTGATATTGCATTCGTGAATGTCTTTGAAATATATCTGAAGTATTAAAGAAAATAAACGAACTATTCCGAGAACTTTTTGATGCAAACAAAACTGCTTACTTGTTATCATATCTTCAACTTATTTATTTTTCGATCATTGTGACGTGAGCAATTTACTGTAGGAAACTACCGAATATTGATTTAAAAGGAAGTAACAACTACATTACTTATTCAGCGATCCAAGTTAAAGGCATCGTTTAACAAAGTTAAATCTGAGATGCATGGCCATTTGTGTTATCAGTATCTGTGATACGGTATAATATTGAAGCCCTAAAAAATTGCGCTTCAAAAATGATCAAGAAGTGCCTCAAGAAAGAAAAAAAAATCGTTGAGTGACCGGTTTTTATCATACTCTTTTTCCCCCAATAGACTGTAGTGTTATGAAAACCGTTAGGAAAACGCAGAGTTTGGTTTCGATTTCCAATCATAAATATCTTGATAATCAGAAAGGCGATCGGGTGGTAAAAGTCATGGGGTTCCTGACTGACCTAAAGGTTTATAATTATCATTGCAGCATGAGCTAAATCCAGAATTTTGTTTCAGAATCTGAGACAAAGTTACCGGATGTCTCTTGATGCACATATTTCAAAATGTGTGAAAGCTGCCTATTATTATCTTCGTAATCTTCGCGCTATAAGGACATTTTTAACCCCCAAACCACTCAACAATTGATTCATGCTTTTGTAACATCTCATCTCGATAACTATAACTTTCTCCTTTATGAAATTCCTAAATAACAAATTCACAGACTACAAAAGGTTCCAAAACGCAGCTGCCCGCCTTGTCACTTAATCTAAACGTTCGACCCATACTACTCAAATACTCAAGAACCTTCACTGGCTTCCAATAGAACAGCGTATCAAATATAAAACTCTACTACTCATCTACCGTTGACTAAATGGATCAGTCCCTGAATATATTTCCTCTCTTCTTAATATCTCTTTAAGTTCTCGTACAGGTCTTCGTTCCTCTAATTCAACAAATTTAACACAATTAAGAACAAAGAGGAGTTGGGGAGACAGAGCTTTTACATCTGCTGCACCCCGGTTATGGAACTCCCTACCCCATTCAATCAAAATGTCGGCCAATCAAAATTTGTTCCCAAAAAAATTGAAAACCTATCTAATGTCTGTTAAGACGTAATGTATTTCATAATCTGATGTAATTAACGTTGTTGAATTATATTTAATTATGTTAAATTATTTTTCGTTCTCTTAAGTTTAATGTACTTACCTTGTTAGGCGCCTTGAGCATCTATTGGGGTGGATATGTGCGCATTATAAATGTTGTTATTATTATTATTATTTAAGCATCAAGCACCAAACATTGATATTAAAGGTATTGACCAGTTCTGGTCATGCGATTGCATTGTGAAAGAAACGTTGTGGAATCGATGAGAAAATGTTGATCATCTAGCATATAAATATTGGTGTGTACTGCTAGGTTCTGGAATCATCGATATGATAGGAAATTTGGCCCAGTCTCGGTAAAGTTACAAGCACTGTACACAGAAAGACAGTTATCTAAAGGACCTGGTATTGGTGTCATGTACAGATTGAAATCTCTCCCTAAAATTATACTCAAAATGATATACTATGCAATTGTGTACCATTACTTACATTATGCTATTATTGTCTGGGGCAATGCTGCTATAATTTATCAAGACTGTTTAAATTACAAAAACGTGCAATAAGAATTATTAATCATTCTTCTTTTCTTGCCCATACCAATCCAATATTTTACTTATCACACATGTTGCAATATAGGGATGTATATTTATTACAAGTAGGTGTTTTTATGTATTTATGTCATCACAATCTTATTCCTGATTCTATTTCCAAATTGTTTATTTTAAACTGTAATATTCATAGTTATAATACTAGAAATGCTAAACAATTTAACTTTCCATTGACTCGTACAGTACTAAACCAACAAAATAATTATTTTCCAAGGACCTTTTTTGTGGAACACTCTTCCCCATTACATTCATAATTCTGTTAGTGTAAATTTTATTAAACGTAGGTATAAGAATTTTCTTTTAGATAAACTGCAATAATCATTTTAAATTCAAGACATATTTAATTTACTTGTTGTATGTATGTTTGTTGTCTTCATTTGTGTATATTATAATGTTTAGTAACGGATATATTTCAAATTTGTTATTATAAAAAAGGGTCAACCTTTATATAAGGATATCATGTTTTTCCTTTCAGGTTGCAACCTATTCAGTTTATTTTATGTTCTTGTCAAATATGTTCTTAATATGTATTTTATGTTCGCATCAATGCATTGCTATATAGTTATATCGTTATATAGCTGATGTTATATGAAATGTTGTCTTTTTAACTGAATGAAATAACATTGAATTGAATTGAATTGAATTGAAAGATGTATATGGGACTACGCAATATCTATCCAGGCCGGATCGATATGATAATTTACCAAATATATCAATTAGTAGGCGGTTTCCAGGCAAAATTTGTATGTATCATCACGTATAAGTTAAAACATATTCTTTCACATGATTGGTAATAAGAGCTTCCATTTCATTTTTTTGAGAGGGGGGGGGGGGGGCGTTTCCAAAACTGGTATATACCTTTAAGATATGCATTCTCAGGAGATATATGAAAATTGCTTAACATTTCCTTTAGGTTTCTTCACAATATGTTTTATTTCAATTGATATGTCTCTATTAAAGAAATACATATATACTTAAGACATTAATGTACCTTATTGCTAAATTTATCTGAATTCTAAAAACGCCTTTTGTTAGAAGATTTGAAGTTGATTTAAGAGCGTGCATGCCAGGTAATGTAAGGGCCCTATGTATAGACTTATTGTGCGCTGAAGCTATTATTGTAACAGTTGAAAAATGCTACGTTTTACAAAATGATCATCATTTTTCTTACTTTACATTATTTTTTTTAAAACCCAGAATACTAGGGAACATTACTACAAAATTACCTCCTAATTGTCAGTAGGAATGGATGGGTATTTTTATTAAGCTGTTGCCAATCAAAATATCGTTGCATTTTCATTGAAACAGTCTGTATATTTCAGTCTAGGAAGGTAGAGTGGGATCTGCAAGTAAATTGTTGCCCAGACCTGTGCATACATTTTTCTCCCGGATGGCACTTATCTTGTATGGAATAAGGATAGCACTACCTAAATTAAAGCTTCTTCTTTTGCTTTTTCTTCGTCTGTCCCTTTTCCATTTCTTGCTTTTGGTCTCTGTCTCTAGCTAGTCTGCAGGCACAGACTCTATTTTGACACTTTGCCACAATTCCTAAAGCCTTGATCAGAGCCTAGATCTGCCAGTTTCTGTCTGTAATTAGCAGCTTAATTACAGAGTCTATCGTCGTCTCATTTTTGCTGACACTGACAACTAAAGTTTCTGTCCGTCTGTCTCTCTATTTCTCTCTCTCTCTCCCCCTATGTCTATTCCTACGCTAACTCTTCCTATATATATATATATATTAAACTATATAGGCCTATATATCTATCTCTCTAACAAGCTATCTATCCATTTCTTCCATGACGAATATCGTCATTGCCTTGTTTTCGTTCACATTCTGCCCCATTAATATTCTTCTCGGTGTTTTCCGTGTTTTCGTCAGGAAATCGCATTCGTTTTAAAGTAGTTTTTGTTATCACCAGTTATGCCATTTTCTCATGTCCTTTTTCGTTCAAATTTCATAGGCATATCTCTAACATCCCATCAAGGCGCCATTTTTCCGTTTCTGGTCGTTTAATAAGGCCTTTCTTTCTTCCTTCCTATCTCCGTTATTTCACCCGCGACGTATAACCTGAACTTCAAAATGCCATCTTCGCACTGCAAATTCAAATCCGAAACCGACTCCGTGAAAAATCTCTAACATTTTTGAAAAAATGGACCCCTAAAAACCTAAAAATGCCATAATATATGACTTTCTCATAACATTTCCGTTTCGTCTCAATTTATTGCAGTATCTTTATTCCATTATTGCGCAAAGCCATGCTGAATTTAACGCTCCAATGAATATGCAAAAAATAAATAGCGCCCTCTAAAGTTCTGGGAATTGGCTTTCTTTCTGTGACCGTATCTTATACTTAAAGATATGCCCTTTCCAGCCAAATACAAAATGATATACCCTAACGCTGACCAAAAATTGCCCTTCGATTTCGCCATTTTCAAGAAAGTTGCGAAATAACTTCAATTTGCTCTAAAATGACGATTCTTATAGTAGTCGATGAAACCTGGCATACACATGTATCCAAGCACGTGACAACGTTATGCCAAGTTTGGTAAAATCTGATGACGTTAGCGAAAAATTATTGCCCAAAATGATGATTTTACTATGTAATACGTAAAAGCCAGTTTAATGCGTACAAGAGATTGCACGCAAATGCCAATAGTGTCAAACTGACTGCAATGAATTGCACTTTCGAATTATACCAAATGCGGTATATATTCACGCAAAAAATATTGATTAAATAGAATTAAAAAAAGGGTCACTATACGAATTCTGCTGAGATTCCGCCCGAATAAAACACGTATCGTCCATGACGTCATTTTTCAGACTGTTTTTCGACCCCGTCCCGTCCATTTTTTCCTTGAAATTTTACAGTGATATTCCGGGTTGCAATACGCAGTGCACCTCGAAGCCAGATTTTTGAAAATCGTCAAGGAGACGCTATTTTATACTCTGCATGATCGTGTTAGTATGGGCGGCTGTTTGTGCCACAGTACGCATCACCGCATGTTCATCATGCACCAAATCCCATTGGTTTTGCACGCAGTGCTTGCGAGCCCTTTCTAGGTCCCTTCCTCTATTCCAATTCCCTAGTCTCTAGTATTCTTTCAAGGTCACCGAATTCTACGTCCTCAAAAATTCCTCATGCGTGACCGTCTGGGTGCCATTTCGTCCGTTTCCGGCCGTTTTGGTGGGTTTTCTTTCGCCCTACCTATCTCAACTATGACAGAAGCTACAGACTTCTTAAACATTGCTCTGGATAGCTTGAGAGAAGCTCTTTTGTTTGCAACGTAGACACACGTGCGTCATATACGGTATATCGTTGTGACACGATTGCATGTCTACTTCTCTTTTTTCTCTTCGCTACATATTAAGTGTTTCTTTCATATCACCCTAAAAAAAAACAGAACACATCAAAGCTTCCAGAATGTCGATAAATAAAAATTCTAATTTCGTAAGATCTTGATTATTTCAATGATCTAATTTCTTTTCTTATTTTTGAATTGATAGTGGCAGCACTGATGTGCTTCCCAGCAGTATGTTATGCATACAACAAAACTATTACTAGACCTACAACGACCACTGAAGCTATAACTAATGGACCTACAACAAAAACTGCAAGCAACATGACAACTACTGGACATAAACAAACCACTGCAAGCAACATGACAACCACTGGACCTACCACAACCACTGCAAGCAACATGACAACTACTGGACATAAACAAACCACTGAAAGCAACATGAAAACTACTGGACCTATAACAACTGCTGCAATCAGCATAAAAACTACTAAAGCAACAACCCCTGAGCCTAAAACAACCGCGGCCAGCAACATGACAACCGAGAGTGGAACGACAAGCACCACCCAGTCAGGTATTTGTTAGCAATATTTATATGGTTACCATGGTACTTTTTTGTATGGGTGGCAGGGTACTACTTTATGTATATCCATGGCAAAAAATATATCTACGTCATATGATTTCAACTTCCATATGTGTAGTAGAAGATTATCATAAAGACGTTACATAGACATTATATCCCTCCCCCCCCCCCCCCAACTTCATGAATTGACACTCTAATTGTCACAGTGACACCAGGAGGAACAACACCAGCCCCAGAAGCACGATGGAAAGTGAGGGACAACGACGGCAAACTGTGTATGATCATGGACTTTGGGGGAACTATAACTGACGTAAGTTTGATCGCTTAACTTTTCTTATTATATCAGCAAGTTTATCTATATTACAAATCTAACAAATTCATTTGTTATTGAATCACCACTGCTTTGACAGTTGGTGATAAGTTTTGTGATTTACATCAAACACCAGTAGCGTAACTCGGGGAGTGGGGGTACAAGTCAACGAATAAGGTGGCAAAAAAATGGCCGAAAATTATTAATTTTATATTTAAAAAAAAACCCAGTATGGTACAATTCAATACTAGAAGCCCTCGTTCAAGCTCCATACACTGTCTGTGAGAATGAGCACCATGACAAGTTAATTTGGAGCAGTAAAGAACTCCATTTTATATAGCTCTCGTACTGTACACCTATTATAGCTGTATGTGTCTGGCCGAATAGCTAAATTTTTGTTTTTGTTCTTCCAATATAACAGTTATTATACCACCGTTGGTCGGGCAGTTTTGAACATTCGATTTAATATTAATAGACACGTTTCCGGAGGTTAAGTGTACTTTAAAAAAAAGCTTCTCTTTGTGATTAAGAAAGACCGCCAGTGGATTGTCTGACGCAGCAACAACCAAGGGATCGGGAGAGAAGTAAGCATACATTGGTAAATAGGCCTACTGAGTCTATACTCAGCCTCAACCACAATACCACAATTAAAGATTTCCTGCGAAAAAGAATTAAAACACCACTAAAACCCTGTCAAAATGTTACATAGTGCCTCTGACGGGACCAAACATTCACTTGCAGGTCATTAATGGTGTGACTGAAAAGATACCGTCTCATGCGTCGACATCCGCATCTGATTGCAGCTCATCTTCATATTCAGCATTTGTCTTGAATTTTAATACTATTTTTATTGAATGGAGAATTGTAATGAACTTCACCACTAGAGGGGGCTCGTTCATGCTCCACACACTTTCTGCGAGCCGCGACACCCTCAGAAGTAAGTTGATAGGGCGCACATTTTAATATTTGTTTTGATTTGATTTGATAAATAAAATCATGCCATAAATATACAAAATATAAAAATACCTTAAACATTTAACACATTTTGTTAAAAGAAAGAAACAATAAAAACTTAGCCCAATGCTAACTGAGGTTCTTCCCATCATTACTTTTTTGTAATTGACATTAACACACATGTAATGAAGAATTTATATCGATATTTTTTTTTTTTTTAAATATACAATTTTTAATATTTCATTACATGAATTCGCTTTTTTTCGAGAATTTACTAATGGAGGAGCTGCGGGGATGGAGAAGGTTTTCAATCCCTATTTTTGTATTGAAATCTACATGTATATGGGATCCAACTATTAGTAATGATGGAACGGGAAATACACTGTTGGTCTCATAATGGTGGAATAATTATTTCTACCCCAATTTATTGAATGATTTTGACAATGATTTATTCCTAATAGATCTAGATAATAGTATACATTCTCAGATATTATCGAATGACAATTTGCCAATGTGTGTTTTCCGTGACTGCTAAAGCATGTGTATGCTACTATGCTTATCAAGTAGGGGACCTACGTCCTTAAGTCATAACTGACAGCAATGGGGGTTTGCCTCATTTAATAGGCACTCATAGCACATCGACGCCCCCACAAAAACAAAAAAACAAAGAAAATGCAATACATTTAAAATAATTAATTGCATTTTCCCCCAGTCCCCAACGGGAAAATTTTCTCTGTAGGGCCATGCATTATGGTTCAAGGCATGCCCACATCGAAGATTTTTTTATGTTTGGGGTCGGGGCAAAACGCTATGAATTCTTGAAAATGTATTGCATTTTCTCTGTTTTTTTTTTTGTGGGGGCGTCGACGTACCGTAGTGCCCGCTGCGTACAGTCATGATTCATTGGCTAATCAATGGCCTCGTAACTGTGAGCCCCCAGGATCAAAACCGTGTCGTTGTGCTATATTAGTGCCCTTTTATGAGGTATTAATCCCCATTACTGTCATAGTTGATGAGCATAGTAGCATACATGCTTTAGCAGTCACGCAAAACAAACACTCCTCAATTGTCATTCAATAAAATCTGAGAATGTATACTATTATCTAGATCTATTAGGAATAAATCATTGTCAAGACCATTCAATAAATTGGGGTAAAAATAATTATTCAACCATTATGACCAACAATGTACAAATACTAAGTCCAGAAAAATAGACAGACAAAATATAAGCCATATGACGATAAAATGTACACGTCGAACAATATTACGTTGAAACTTGTATTTTATGTGGTGGGGTAAGCAATATTGGCCTATTGCTCGCAATTCGTAAGAAACGGTACTCTATTTTTTTTTTCCCAGCGCCACTTTCCGATTCCGTGACAACAGACTTTTTTGACGTGCCTCTTGGCGACTATTACACCTGCAGTCACTTCAACTACAGTATTGGCTTCCTTCAGCTTAACCTGACCAACCCTTCGCTCCAGCCTTTCGTCCAGAAAACCGAAGGAGGGGACAACTTGGGAAAACGTAAGGGATTAATCATTTCCTTCTTCTAGACACAGATAACCCTAAAGCCCGAATTTCTATGGATTTATTAATGATTAAAAAGTTAGAAGAAAATAAACATGATAATTTTATAGAATATAATAAAAACAGAGCGCACAGAACCGAATTCGGATAGGGGCATATCAATGGACCTCGGAACCGTGCGCGCGTGTGAGCGGGTAAGAATGCGTCGACCAGTCTACTTCCAAGTCAATATTGTTTTTATAGAGAGTGTATTCCTAAGTATCCCTTTTTAAAAGTAACATTTGAAGCTATTTGAATATATTTTAATGACAGGGAACCCATAACATACAGGACGACATTAACATAACAAATTCTGATTGGCCTTTAAATCGAGGCGATTTAGTTTCATGATGAATAACACTTAAATTGATACATTACATTTCCATCACAAGCAAACTATGTAAAGATATATGATGACCGGATTAGTCGGGGGAATCCGCGTTATGGGGCTTTCAAATATACTCTCCTGGGCCCGTACGGAGAGTAAAAACAGACATTTAGGGAATCTTCGCCCTAGTCCGGCTGGCTCCCGTCCAGTTTCTACGGGCGCCAGTATAATATATTAAGCCCTACGGGGGCTGTGGTGCTGAGTTGGCTGCTCCCTATTCTCCCGGCGTTTTTAACTGACCGTTGGGCCGTAGAGAGCCCGTTAAGAGCCCGTGAGGCGCCTTGCGTGTCCCGTGTGGATTCCCGACGGTGCCCGGACGGGGCCCTCACGCTCTATTCTCAATGTAAAACGCAGCTTTGAATACAAAGGCGCGGGTGTCAGAGGACACATAGTTCAATGCGCCGCACGGTATTACACGGACACACTGCAAGTATTTAACTCTTATCCTGCCACAGGGCTAATCCCCGTTGTGCTAAGCCACAAATCCCCCAGTGCCAAGTTTGTTTCAAGATAATCGGATTAACGCGATGGTACTATCAGCAGCGCGTGCGAAACAATAGGCACAGTACAATTGGCAAGAACAATAACTGCTATTACGAATGCTTGCAAACATGCAAGAAGCAGCGAAGCCATAGCTTGCTCGGGTGCACAAATCACTATAACGGTAGCGTGCATGCAAGCTTATGGCAGGATATGAGTTAAGTGTGGGAGGGGGGGGGAGCGATATAGGCAGTTCCTGTCCTACGCTGGATTCGCCAGTTTCATTTTAATTATATTTCTATAATATCAAGCATTAACAATATTCATTATCATAGTGAACAGACCAGTTCGTAATTAACACACGGTTTAAATGACCCGACAGTTCTTTTAAACATGGAGAAGTCCCACTTTTTGTGCATTTTACAATGATCACCGCCAGTGTAATGGAGGTGCTTCATGAATATCTTTTGTTTGCCCTCTTAAAAAAGAAAATACTTTCACCTGTGTTCTATAGAATTTACCATCAGTGCATAAAAGAAAAATGACTACGTAACTTTCACGAACACGTATCGAGGGTTTAACCATTTTTTTTACAGATGACCCGTATTTTCCCATGAGCAGATTATATCTACGAAGTGGCTTATTATTGTAGCGTTTTCCATTTTTTCTTTATCTCAATATCTCACCAGCATATGTTTGTCGACCTGCACAACAAAGTGTCAGTGACACCGTGAAACTCAGTCGTAATACCATAATCGGCCTCGGGGTCGGCATTCTGAGCTTGCTCATCTTAGTCATCGTAGTGGTGATTATGTGCTGTGGGTGTCGTTGTTGTAATTGTATAATGGGTTGTTCGAATTGTTGTCGTTAAACAAAAAAGCTACTGCAATTCAATATTGTAGTTCTGAACAGTGGATGATCCCCAATAAACCTTTGGTTTTTGATCACCCCCTCTGCAGGTTCATCTGTTGTTTTAATGCTTTTATTATACAGATATTGACTGGCAGGGGGTGTAATATAACATTATTTGGACCGCTGAAGGGAGTTATATTTTCTCAAGTGGTTATATATTTTCTTGGTAGCCTTGGTTGGAATATATTTTTTTCGGGGTTTGGTCCTTTTTGGGGGGCCTGAAATTTGTTTTCTCCTTTTTTTTTCTTCGAAGACTAACATAATTTTTAAGAAGAAAAAAAGTGCGAACAAAAAATTGACGAAAACCGTACTATTTTGAGATAATTCATGACAAAATAAAATCTTTAAAAAAAAGAAATTCTTATTAAAAAAAAAAATGTGTGTAATTGGTGACATACATTCCTTAAGAGGGCGACATGCATTGATTACAAATATATTCATTTCACCAGCTGGTTAATATAACATTGAAAAATGACCGGCCAGGAAAATATAACAATTCACGTGACGAGCTCTGAACCAATCACATCTCGGGTATCTGTCTAAGCTATCTAATATAATCGATTGTACATTGTGTAATTATATTGTCTTGTTATGAATCTGTGGAAATAAATGAAATCGAAATTGAAAATTCTCCTTCCTATATGCTCGGGCTTAGTCAGGGGTGTGCATGATGAAACACAGACCCTGCGTTAAGTCTACCATAATTCATCGTATATAAGAGAATCGTATAGCTGTACGATTAATAATGACCCTTTTGTAGTCTATAACGTTGTATGATCAAGAAACGTTGTATATACATGTAGTATGTATATACATGTATGTATATACATATATATATATATATATATATATATACAGGTATGAGTATACATGAGTAATTCTTATTGTATTAGTTAAAGTCTTATTTTGATCGTATTTGTACCCAGGTAATAGAGTAATCATGTACTTTTAAGAATGCTATCAGTTGCCTGATGGTCGCTTGTAAGGCGTGAAACTCAGAGTAGCAATATGATAGCAATATAGTATATAGTACAATATAGTAGCGTATGATTGAGAAACGTTGTATATACAGTGTGAGTAAAAAAAATAAAACAAAGGTTTACACCTAGAAATTGCTTATTATTTAAAAAAATCATCTATGAACAGGAAATTATTATACATCTGATGAAAGAGAATTTTTATCCCAAATCATTTGGAATTATATTTGTGTGGTTTGGTTTAAATAAAATGCATTGCATATGCTTTCTGCAGAAGCAAAGTAAAAAAACACACATACACGCGCGCACAAATTTTCGTTGATATTTAATATTCGATAATTTATATGATATGTGTAGCAGGATTAATTTTGTTAGGGACGTTATGGATCTGCGAAGATCCAAATCCCAATTGTTTTATTCAAACATCACATTGGCCTAAGTAACTTTGGCGCCAAGTCGATTTTTGTATTCTTGATAACAATGCCTCCTGTTCATCCAAGCGTGAACACATACCACACCAAATGATACTAAATGATTCAAGATGAAACACTCTTTCATAAGATGTATAATGATTTACTGTTCATTGATGATCTTTAAAATGATAAGCAATTTTCTAGGTGTTAACTTTTTTTAAATTCACACTGTACATGTACCGTATGTATATACATGTATATATATATATACACACAGGTATGAGTATACATGAGTAATTAGGTGATACGTAACGAAGTCTACGTATCACCTATTGATTTCGTCAAGATTTTCTTTTTTATTCTTCCTCGAATTTGTTCGCAGGATATCTCAAGACTGAATGAAGCCATTGTCACGAATCTTTCAATGATGATAGATCTTAGTCTAACTTAGAACTGCGTGACTTTTCAAAGACTCAAATTTATCGTGACGTCATCTAGGCGCCATTTTGTGAAAATCAACTAATGATCATATCTTCATAACGGATAGTAATTTTTCATTCATATTTATCATGATTAAGATCAATATCCGTCTGGTCAATTTCAGGTCAAAAAATGCGCGCAAAAATGCGCGTACGCTTTTGTCCGCGCGTTTACGCGCGCGATTTTTTTTAAAATGCTCTAAATCATCCCAAATTTTTTTTACATACGTTTCAGGCCATATGGAGCATTTGATAAAAAAATTACGCACACGCGCATGCGCGCGCATTTTCGCGCGTACTGGCATTTTGCAACATAGAATCGCCGATTTTTTTCTGTCATCGTATTTGGCACATTTTTTCAAGCATTTTGATAACTTGCTCACCTTTTAATAATCCAATGAGCGTCCGTCAAAGTTGACAGCACGCGCGGATTTGCGTTATCTTTATCCACAATACATGGGCAAAAACATGCCTATATCAAATTCATTGTAACTCTTTAGAATAGATAGAAACTCCTAATATTTTTTCATATTTGGATAGATTATGAGTCGGAGATATGATTTCATGTCTCATTTGATCCTCAATTAACTCATAAAGGCATCATAATGGCCTCCAAACTCAAAATTTTAATTTGCATATTATGACGTCAGCATATTTTTGGAAAATTGATTGTATCTCTGTAAATATCAATCAATTTTCTTTCAAATTTTGATATGTTTTAGCTGAGACAATTTTCTACAAATGCAGTATCCACAACTTTTATTTTTGACAAAATTATCATGGTGTATTTTTGCGATTGAAGGAGGCATGTCAATTTTTCACATTTTGCGTGTATTCTCTATGGGACATGACTTTTTCTCAAAACTGGATTCTACACTTCTGTCTTTCGCGAGCAAAATCTCCGTTGTTTTAGCTTCGTTTTCGCTGAGCTTCGGATATGTTGTAGCTGAGACAATGAGCTATCACAAGTGTGCCCTTTATTTTTCGATTAGATGCCGGGTTCATGCCAATATTTCACTTGCAAAGTAGGATTTCAGAATTCCATTTCCCGTTTACGTGTAATCGCTATGGGAGATGTTTTGGTATATCGGTAACGCACTTGACTTCTAACCTCGAGATCCCTGGTTCGAGTCCGGGTGTCTCCAACATTTTTTTTCTTCACTTTTTTTTTCCTTTTGACCTTCACTGTACCATCTCCTTTGATTATTTAAACACGTAGAATCGCAAATAATGTCATAAACAACCCTTTTTACTTTATTATTACCCTATTTTCACTTAATCCATTACTTTTTGCGTGTAATCCCTATGGGAGATGACTTTTTCTCAAATCTGGAGTCTACATTCCTGTCTTTTGCGAGCAATATCGCCGTTATTTCTGCTTGGATTTTGTTGATTTTTTAGTATGTTGTAGCTGAGACTATATGCTATCTAAATCACTCCTCATTTTTTCAATAAGATGTCATGATTGCGCTCATGATCATGATCATTATCATCATGATCATCATTATCGTAATGATGAAAATCATTTATCAATTACATTTTCATTTCTTTGAATAAGATAAAATCGTCAAAAGGTGTTCTTCATGATATAAATAAGAGTCAAATGTGTAACTGGTTACTGCACAGGGTCAAAGGTCATATATTGTTTCAATCTATCTTCCCTAGATTCATGATGATCAAGGAGACACAATTTAATCTTGACATATGAATAGATCATAATGGGAGAAGCATATAAATGGGAGAAGCATTTTACAAAATAATATATTGTGTAATGCATTATTCGTTATGTAAACCATTATCATACGTATCACCTAATTCGTCTAAGTGACGAATTAAAGTCTAGTTCTTATTGTATTAGTGAAAGTCTTATTTTGAGCGTATTTGTATCCAGGTAATAGAGTAATCATGTACTTTTAAGAATGCTATCAGTAGCCTGATGATCGCTTGTAAGGCGTGAAACTCAGAGTAGCAACCATGTTTTATTAGTCTGCCTTATTCAATATATACATGTACATAGCGTATCGCATGTTTAAGCAACGTGTATAAGATAATCGTATAGCTGTACGATTAGTCATTAACTTTTTCTAGTTGTTAACGTCGTATGATTTAGAAACGTAGTATATACATGTATACAGTGCGACCCAGAAAAAAACGAAACCGAGAATTATCGATGTTTTATCGTAACTTAATCACAAATACAATTAATAAATGACACATATTTGTAAAGCTTAGACCCTCTTCCTTCATTTGATGCAACTCATATGATAAAAAATATTGCGCATGAGTGATTAAAATCAATATGAAGAGAGGGAGCCAAACAGTCATTTGGCGGCCGGTATCTGAATTTCAAAGTGAAAATAAATAAAATTGTCTGCCCTTTCATATGTCAGAAACATCAAGCAGGAAAAATGAGCAAGGAATAACAAAGTTCTGTTTGTTTAAAGTAATGCTTGCGTTTCCATAAATTTATCAAACGAATTCGTTTTCAATGGCTGCCTGGAGTAACAACAAGCAGAATTGACAAAAGATTTAACTCCGTTTCGTTGACAATCAGCCATGCATGAAGTTTTTCGTCTATCCAATTTCCTTCTAACAGTTATATTTTCTATTCACACCGACGAGACCGACAACAGAACGAAGCAAAACATTGATCATTATATTACCCCCGAATAACTGAAAACGGTCTTTTCGGAGTCGGTCTTGCGGTGTGACTGTGACTTAGGTATTAGATGAGAAGTATAGACATGTTTCTTAGGTATTTGCTATTATACCTTCGTATGGTAGATTTTTTATTACGATATGATCATTCTAATTGCATGCAAAGTACTATGGCTGGCAATACTAGCATGACTAGGAAATTAAATTTTCCCTCCCATTTTGTGGCACTTATGAAAAAAATGATTATAGTGATATTTTAACGAGATAAAATATTTCGATTATGTATTATACTGTACTGTGTTCTTTTATGCCCGGATTCGTGTTATTAAGTGATAAATTGAATGCGAAATGACGGCAGAAGCCGATTGAAAAAGAAGAAGCTACACTGGCTGTTCAGTAAGTACTACATTTTTGGAAATAAACTATATAACATTGCAACTGATATTAGAGTACTGATTTTTATTTTATTTCATTTGTCATGGGCGGGCTTTTTTTATTGTTATTTCGATTTGGAATTAGGCTTGACTATTCATTTGTTATTGTATATCATTATCTCTTTATATTATTACGTCTCATTGGTAGAGTCAAAAATAAATAAAGTTATCTGTATGACACTTGTCAATTTATCTCTACAGGAGTCGCTCTAGATTTTTTTTAAAGGGAATTGTTCACCTAAAATAAAAGAAATAGAAAATGGTTTCTTTCCTACCTTGTCTCTTAGACACACCTGTTGCAACCGACAGTTGGGATAAATTAACTCACAAGGTGAATAATAAGTAGCGGTTCAAATAATGCACAATACCCGTAGAAAGAATATGTAAGACTATAATGTCGCTTCTTTGTGGATGAAGTATTAAAGGAGCTACACAAAGAAAATTCACTAACAACTCATAATTAGAACAAATTACATATGGATGGAAAGAATGTCTCTTGAAAAACACGAACAATTTGCTGAGAAATCATATAGATATCATGGAAAGGCGTAAAATGCAATTGTTCAAGACCCTCCTTAAACCCCCGAACGCCCCTGAACGTAAGTCAAGCGTAGCGAGCTCTAAATAGTGACGTCACACAGTGCACACTAGACGAACAGCTCAGTGCCGTGTCTGGATCTCAAAACTAACATTTTTGAGAGTTGATTACTGCGGGCCCCAAACATATTTTGAAGAGAAAAGTTGTTGTATTTGATCGGCAAGGCTTCCCCTTCGCAATGAAATGAGTTTTGCATCAATTCAAAACACTTTTGATTCTTCGTGTGGCATTAAAAGTGAAAATAACTCTATACTGTACATACGTTATGTCTCGCTCAAACCAGCAGATCACCTAATTCGTCTCCTTGAGGAATTCTTTGTCAAGTTGTTTGGCATCTTCTGAGCCTGGGAGGGGGAAAGCGAACATAATCAGTGTGACCCTCAGGTCGATCTACTCCCTAGGGGTAGTGCAGGTGAACCACTAAACCGGGCTTTCCCCTACTCTAATATAAGAATAGTGCAGCGGGTTCTCAACGTGCAAATCTGAAATCAAATATTAAAGAACGAAAAATGACAATTTGCTGAATTATGATGTAAATATTAACATTTATTTCTCACTTTAGATATTTACATATGACAAGACATTCAGGCTCAATAGCGACTTTTCTATTGTGAAAGGGGAGATTAAGGATTTGAGCAATAACTCTTAAAGCAAACGAAAATTTAATTACAATGATTGTGATTATGCCGATTAAATTTGATGTTTTATAAATGACTTTTAAATGTGACATCGGTAGAATTTCGATGAACAAGACAAACAATTGAGAAAGTTTTGATACTTCAACCAAGTTTCGTTTTTTGTAATTTCCTCTCGTTTCGTTTCAATGCTCTCAATGCTGTTATTTATTGTGCATGTACCCTCCGTTACCTGTCCATGAAATATGTTTTAACCTAACATTGTTCTAGTTGTTATTATACTTGTATTGCAACCAGTTTCAAAAATGCATTTACAGAGGCATATAATATAATTTGAAACGTTTCTTCACAATCATTCGACAATTGACCCGTTTTTTGTGAACTTTCAGTTGCTGTGCTTCAGCATACAATCCTGTAGCCATATCGTCGTACTGCATCGGCAACAGCGCCATCTACGACATTCTTCTGCAAAAAATTCGAGCACAGCAAGTGAAAACTTACCAAAACAGTTCATTTTTCCACTGATTATGAAGAAATAACACATTTTCAAGTCACATCACAAATCACATAGTTTTCTACAGGCGGCTCACTTAACAATTTTTTATGACACAGGAAAGAGAATATTATTTGAACACGATTAGAAAGCTCTCTATAATACACAGACAATTTCATAATTTAACAAAATAATGTCAACATTCAGAACATTGCTGATGGCACCATTGTAAGCATTTTTCAAAGCATTTATTTACATAGAATTTGCTGTACACACATATAAAGCTGTATTATGCTTGACATCTACACGGTCTTTCTTTTATACATACTAGTACTGAGGCTCACTCTCGATACGTTTTTACAGGTTTTCAGGTTCAACAATTTTCAGCGGAATTACAAATCTGAGATTTATGTCCTCAAACAGTGGCAGATCCAGGTTTCTCAACCGATGGGGGAGGGAGAGAGCTACAAGTTTGAATGACAATGCTTTAGGGGAACATGCCCCCTCCCATTAGCCACTATAATTCCTAATAAGCCAACATACAATGCAGCGTTTCACATGACAATTCGAATTAAATACATATATTGATGTTCAAGAAAATGCGGATAAACCAAAATATACACTCAACAAAAGCTAAATGGGCACACTTAAGTTAAGGGTGTGGTAAACCCCGATAAAATTGAAACTACTCCTGCTGAGGGCCACAATCTGATAAGGCATATTACACGCATGGAGAGAAATATTTATAGGATAAGCGTCGAGGTCCAGTGGATACGTGGCCGGACTGTGGATAACATGGTTCGCGTGGTTCGAGTCCTGGCGCGGTACTATAATGTCCTTAATTGGCAAGCATTAATCTACATTCGCCACTCTCCACCCAGGTGTTAAATGAGTACCTGGTACACTGATAATGTTAATGTTGTTGGATTGGCCTGTATAGGCTTCTACAATGGCGCCTTGGTCGAAAAACTTCAAAGGAAGCGGAGAGTGTGTACTAGCAATGTGCAGATTAGCGATTGAATCAGAAGACTGGGATAGTAGTAAGTACAACGTAAAGCGCTTTTAATAGAAATGTAGTATTAAGCGCGCGCAATGTGACTTTGTATTATTATAAAGATATATGAGACCAAAAGAACCGACGTTAAAATATTTAAACGTCGAAAGCAGAACACAAAGTTCAATCTTAGACTTAAGTTAATAATTGTTTTGACGTTTAGATAATCTGTATGTTAAATAAGCTGTATTAGCAATAATCATGAAAATCGACGACACAATGTCATCATCCTATCTGTATTCAATATGGATTTAGATTGGACCTAACAAGAAATGTTGTATTTGCATAAATCAAATCACTTTCAACACAAACTTACACAAATTAACTATAATCAAATTTCCGATAACATAATATCGATGACAAAAATATGACTACATTTCTATCATAAATCCTATAATGCAATAATAACAAGAACATTTTTAATAATGTAACTCAATGAAATAGTGAAATGTGAGATGAAAATAAATCTATACATTGAATAAATACAATGATATCATCAGTCGTACATAAAATTGATTGCCATTTGTTTTATATACAAATGTGAAACTGTCAACGACAAGGTGTATGATTCGATAATGGCCCATTAGACAAGCAGACTTCCTTCAAACTTTATCGCAGCTAACTATCATCCACGAAAGCAATGAACAATAAATATTCGCATGTTGCAATCGAACGAGACATGAATATGGGTCAACTTTCCGTTTCGTGAATGATGTTGATTGTGACGTCATTACTCGGTCTAGGTGGTGCTTTTCGTCGATCTCCCGTTCGATGCCCGGCCCGATATGCTGCTGAGTTTCCTCTCGACCACCTTCTTGACCTCGTCATTCATCACGCAGTAGAGCACGAATATGAACACCCCCTGCACGCCATTAAAACAAATAAGATAGAAGAAAAGAATAAAAAATAGAAATGGGGATTGATTATAGCGACAATTATCAGGCCTACAAAATATGTTTAGTGATTGAATTAAAAAACAAAGTAACCTGACCTCGGACCAAGGGGACTGCCCCCATCGAAAAAACAACCACATATGAATAACCAAAGTTGTATAAGTAATAATAAAACACCGCCCCCACCACCTTTGGTAATATTCCCTGCGTTGACGCCAACAAAAATTTTGGAGTTGAAAATGGCGATTAAAAATATGGAACTATAAAAATATCAAGCACAAAAATCACGATGAAAGTTACTGGATCATTACGAGACCGTATTCAACAAGGAAAACCCAAATTTTCTCTTCATTACCAGAAGTAAACATTTTCTCGAAATCAGCCTCCTTCAACATGGTGGGGTACATCCGGCTTGTGCCTGTCTCGAGTTTATAAGTCACTTGGAGAAACTTAAAGCCCCATTGCACTTATTATAGCTACTTGTGCCCTCTATGTAATAAACAATGCCTAACAAGGCGGTGACCGTTTGTCCCATATGGTCCCCCTTTTCTGATGTTAATTGAGAGCTCATTTGATGAGATAAGCAACTGTCAGTGACCATGCAGGGAGGTCTTATCGCTTCTGGCCAAACTAGTGAAGATAAACTTTAAGTGCACTTGTCATTTTCGCCCCTTACAAACATTCGACTAAAAGAACACCTGCATATTGGGATCATCTTTCATTATGTAGCTTGACGGATACTTTTGGGGGGATTCTGCCTCTACTAAAATTGCAAAATCATAGGTCAGTCGTTGAGTGTTAAAATGGGACTGCACTAATAATTAGTAGCTACAATTATTGTAGCTACTAATTGCGCTCTCTATACAGCCAACAATGCCTAATCGGTGACCGTCGGTCCCCTATAGTCCCCTTTTTCTTATGTCATTTGAGATAACCACCTGCCAGTGACCACGCAGGGATGTCTAATCCCCCCTGGTCATACTAGTGCAGATAGGCTTTAACGTACCTGTAATGAATTGAGTACGATGAAGATGTAAGAGAAGAAGATGGTCTGAGAGTTGAAAGACAGGATTCCAAACAGCCATGTACCGCCAAGGAGGGGCAGGGTCAGAAGCATCGCTCGAAGAGCCAACCTATAACCAAAAGAAAAAGTAGGGTATTCTGTCGATATCTATCCTTTCAGTTTCAACAATATATCTGTACATGATCTCTGCGTCAACAAAATATTCACTGTTTAAAAAATGAATTACAGTCAAACCTGTCTTAGAGACCACCTGTCTAGATAAAGGTCGTGTCCAATTTGTTTTGTACGTAACAGTTCATAAACCATAATTTTCTTCGTAATTGATGATTGAATATATTGTGTCTATGGAGGGAATGTATAGAACATATTGACAATAATAAATAATCATATTTAGGGTGCATGTATGAATGAGCATTTTCTTGAGGGAAACAAAATCAAATGGGAGGGGAGCTCGCAAGATAAGTCACAGGGTTGCAAATTTGTGTGTGATTGATCGCAACTTCAATAAATCACAACTTTTTGTTATGTTTAATAAAAAAAACGAACTTCCATTGACATGTTTCTCTCATGTTTTTTGTTTCTATTAAAGCCACATTAATATCAGGGTAGACGTCCCCTTTTAATAACAACGTGTAGCTTACCATATTCTATCTGAGTGTGCTTTCTTCATGTTGGTTTTAAGACTCAAGAAAACTCGAATGACCTGACAGAGGAGCGAGACGTTCATCTAGAAAAGACAAGTAATGAAAACTCTGAAAGAATAAGCATTGCCAGAAAAGAAAAACAGCTTGCAAATCTGGTTAATAGGGATAGGGAGATTGCTCCCCTACACTTATCCTTTCCCTGTTCTCCATTTTATATTTCTTCCTTCAATTTTACCGATTGGGGCAGAGGGAAAACGCCATTACGATCTTGACCCCCCCCCCCCCCCCCTCATGATATAGCTACGCCATTGTAATACAATTAAACAGACATTGACATTTTTCGGGGCAATCCACAGGCATTGGTTGGTGTTCTTGTTCTTTTAAAAAATAATATGTATATTTCTTATTTCATAATATGTATGTTTCATATATAAATAAATAAATGCATACATAGAACAAATGAAGTAATGGCGTAGGGCCACATGGTAATGAGATTACCAATCGAAAGCAACACATCAAATCATAGCTTTAGGAACACGTTGTAGATGACCGATGAAGTTTCTTAAAGAAGGAGTATAGATATTTTGTTAACATAATTTACCAGCACTATGCCTATGGCGGGTCCAACGAATGCCCAGATCCCTCCGTTCTCGTACGATAACCAGCATCTGTTGATTATTAAAACAGAGAAATCTGATTAAGTCTGCATTCTTTAGGGTTAGGTTGAGTTACGTGAGTATGGCATTAAAGGTAAACTTTAGTACTGGTAAAGCAATTGCATTGTGAAAGAAAAGGTGTGAAAGGATCAGAAACAGTTGATCATGTAGCAAGTAAGTATTGGTGTGCACTGCAAGGTTCTGGAGTCATCAAAATCATAATAAATTTGACCGAGTCTTGGTAAAGTAACAAACACTCACATAGAAAGCTATATATGGGACAACACACATGGTGTCGGGGATGGTACTACCTTGGTTTCCTTGTCTTTCTATGCTCATTACTCAGCCAGTATACATTTTCTTCCAAAATTGTTTGGCACATGTCATGTATTTGTAATCTTGAACATTCAGTGTAAGTTTCGTTTGATTCTGTGAGAATTGTTTTTTTTTTTTTTACCAGTACTGGAGTTTATCTTTAATTTCCTATGTTCTGAGGTTGCACTTATAAAGTGACAGGCAAAATCATGTCTTAAACTTAAAAGTAAAGCTAATGGTGTGCTATTAATTGTGTATTATTAATCATTGTCCATCAATGTATCAACTTCATTTTTCGGAGTGGGTTGGAGTGGGGTTGAAACTAAAAGATGTTGTAACTCACATGTATATAAATGTACATTTAATTTCTATCCATTCCTATTGTACACATCTTTTTTTGTCTCTGAAGGCTGCATTAGTGTAACTTAATGGACGATTTATTAATTTCGTTAAAAATCTTCCAAAACCCATCCCAATACAATTTCAAAAACAAGTCCTCTCTCTACCAAATTGTAGATTCGATGATTATAGTAGAAAGTTATTTATTTCGCATATATAAACCGTAAGGCCCCTAAGAAGGTGAAATGTGTGTTTGTGTGTGTGTGGGGGGGGGGTGCAAGGCAGTAGGGTAGAAACGCTTCCTTACATGAATTTACCTATTGTTTTTAGGAAGGGAGTGCTCTCGACCCCTTCACCGATGCAATTTATGTATGTAAAAACAATCCCACAAGTTAACACTATACTATAATTACAGACTACGCAACTTTTTAGTTGATATTAATAAATATCCCTGAGCTTACATCTTTTCGATGCTGTATGCCTTGAAGGATACTCCTGCCGTGATACCAACAATGACAGCTGGTCCTCCTAGAACGAATGAAGATGGATGGTAAGATAAGAACAGGTTACAAGAAGATGACAAGGCAAAGGAAAAGACAGCACGAGATACAGAAGAGACAGAAAGAGCGACAGAAGGAATTAGAGGGAAAGAGAGAGAAATAGGAAAAGGTAGAGGGAATTGGAAAGAAGACAAGTGAGGTGGGAAGGCAGGGAGAGAAAGAAAAAGATATAGAGAGAGTGAATGAGAGAGGGGAGGACAGGAAAAGAATTGTGATAAAGGGAAAGATAACTAAGTACTAGTTTAGACACTTTAATAAAGTTGTTCATTTAGCGAAATGAAAATTACATTTGTAATGAGCAAAAGCCTGATGGGCCAAAAATTTTACTAATTGATCAAAATAAGAGTTAACAAATATATATAAGGTAGAAATTTAAGAAAATGAACGCTATTCACACTTTGAATATAACAATTTACATGGTGACTTATATTTGAATAATAAGGAAAAAATAATTCAACGTTTCCTTCAGCATGTTTGATGTGAACAAATTTGTGAAGAATCTCATAGAATGCTAGGAATTTCAGCGTACCCCAGCCGATCGCGATGTAGGTAGGCATCGCAAGGAATCTGTTCCTGGTAGACGTTGTCTTGGAGATGAGATAGATGCCTTCCACCAACATCCAGAAGAACGTCGCTAGGAGGAAGAAGTGGAGGCAGATACCGATCGTCTTGCATACTTGCTGTGATGTCAAGAAATATAGAGGAAAAAAACTAATGATGGAGCGATAACATCAAGTTCATTTAAATATTGTTCCGTCGGTAGCGGTGATGTCGTGGTATGGTGAGTTGAGTGAATGTACCATTCACTCAACTCTCCATTACAGGGGTGAATTTTCGAATTATAGACCGGCACTAGGCGTGACAAACGTCTTTGGAAAGACATTGAAATAAACATTTGGTCAGATGTAAATGGGTACATGGCAACTGCTGGGGTAATATCCTGATATCCTGATTTCTATCATGATAAATCTTTGTAGATGCCCTAGAATATGTCACTTGTAAAAAATGTTGCATTTCACTGATATTTATGTGTGTCTTTATTGATTTACGTATCCATTTTATCTAGTGCGATTGAAAACAAATCTGCAATTCGGCCATCTCGCCACGATGATTTCTTATAAATAAACTGTTTTGAATAAATAAATGAAATAAATAAACAGCAATTGTAGGGCCCTATTAAAGGGAAGAACAGCAATTATGCCGATGTAGTTTCCCTGGGTAAACAAAGTAATTTTGTATAGTTAAGAGGGTGGGGTGGAGGAAGAGGGAAGCCTTGGAAGGGTAGAGCACGGATAAACAAAAGCTAAACAAAAGCTAAACTACAGATTAGGGGATATCCAACTAGACAGTCGACAGTCCACGTGATCGAACATCCTGGGAGACCGATCGAGCCCACGAGACTGACAATGTCGGCCTGGCGGATTAACCCTCTTAAAATTTACCAGAATGTCCGCGAGACCGACGTGCTGGGCGCGGTCGATCTCGTGGACTGCAGCCGTAAAGATAATGCCAGCAACTGACAACTATAATCATCAAACTCGTTCTTACCCATATCTCGACCCTATCTATGCCGAACAGGAACACAGCTTGTGATACCAGCAGTGATGAGGCCAGGTTCATATGAATGACGTTCCGATCAGACCGATACAGCCTGCATGAATGATGATTCAATAATAGTGAGGGGCATCTCAGAAGTAAAACGCGAAAAAATGATCACGAAAACGTAAACAATAATATGGAGTAAAACGTAAAAGATTAAATATTTAGGTCATACTTTAATTTTCGAAACTCTTTCACCTGGCTTTCCAGTGCTGATTTGTCAAAAGACCCCAAAAATATTAATTAATAAAACAAAGAACATATTGTAAATTGCACTTTGGCAATTGAGATTTAGCTTCTTCTTTTTTGTTAAAGGCCCGGTCACACAGCCCTCCACGGGCGTATCGCGGCCGAATCACGGCCAAAAATTTCTGCCCGTGAAGCAGACGCTGTTGGACGCTTTGAGGTCGCGATAAAGACGCGATACAGCCGTACTTTACCCGTCGTTACACGCGGTAAGAAATTCACACGCGGTTGGCCGCGCGAAAAAGTTTTGGGCTGCCCAAAAATTTAGACCGCGGGTAATCGCGGGCGGTACACGTGGTACACACGCGGTAAAGACGCGGTACAGACGCGGAACGAACGTGCTAGGACGTGCTACGGCCGCGGTTAAGACGTGGTTACACGCGGAATTGGACGCGAAATTTTAGCGGGTAATCGCGGGTGGAGCACGGTCATAGCACGTTTGTTCCGCGTCTGTACCGCGTTGTTATCACGTGCATTAGCGTGTGTACCGCGTTTAGCGTGGTAGGCCGCGGTACCGCCGCGCTTCACCCGCGATAAGGACGCGGAACAGTCGCCGGCGTCTGTTCCGCGGGCATACCACGGGTAAACCGCGGGTAAGCCAATTTTGCACATTTTCCACCACGGGCAACCGCGGGCAAAAAAAAATCGCGAAATTTTACCCGCGATACAGACGCGAAAGGCTGTGTGACCGGGCCTTAATGTAAAAGTATAGCCAATAATGTGGACTTTATTCTGTTATCCATGCGTTTATATTTTTTGTATCTGTTTGCCTGTACTTTGCTCTCTCTCTCTCTCTCTCTCTCTTTCACCTCCTCCTTCTTCTCCTCCTCCTTTACCCCTCTCTCTCTCTCTCTCTCCCTCCCTCCCTTCCTCCGACCTCCTTCCCTCCCTCCCTCCTCTCACTTTCTACCTAACTTTCTATCCATCTCGTCTCTCTCTCTTCCCATACTTATTCCAAGATGCTACTATCGCCATCACACTTTAATTTAAAAAATATATATATTTGAATAGCTTACTTTTGGATGGTGAAGACGATGAGCATTGTAGCAAGGCATGTCATGGACAGACCACAGCCAACGTAGGTCATATAATCTTGAATCTTGCGGACATGAGATGATTGGGGTGCCTGTAGGGATGGGGATGTGTTAAACAATAAGCACATAATGATATCCAAGCATGAGATGAAATGCCTAGTCCAGTTATTACTTTTTCATTACAAACAGAAATCTTGTTTGACCTAAACACGATGGCCCGAATTCACAAAGCAAGGTTTGAGCTCAGACCAAGGTTTGAGCTCAAACCTCCTTTTGTTTCGCCAAACCTCCTTTTGTTCTTTACAAACCAGGTTTGTAAAAAACGCGTAAAACGCGTCGTATGACGCACATAAACCTCGGTTTGTCGACAAACCTCCTTTGTGAATTCGGGCCATTATGGCATAACATGTACATGTAGTTTAAGCTTTTACCAACTTTAACATTTAGTAGGCAAGCTTCCATCTACTCTTACCAAGTATTTATTCACACAGTTAACTGCTGTCTTCTACCTTGACAGCACTATGGCATTATGTTATGTTTGCTAGTACTACTACTAATGACAGATGGTCCTTGCATAGCGGTGATATTAGACCGGTTCACTTGCATATTCAAATTGTATGCACACTTTTCAAACAAAGATTGCTCTTGACAACCTGAAGGCTTCCCTGAGGCTTTCCCGACATAACAACAAAGGTTAATTAATTAATAGCAGGATAGTGGAATATGTCATCGTCACTAGGTCCCCATGAGAGAAACATCCATAAATTTGAATATATTAGTAAACTGGCCTATACTGGCATCAACTCATCGTACTGAGATATGCATAAATTATGAATGACGAAAATAAAAATCACCTTTTCATTCATATGCAGATTATACAAGCGATCAAAATAGGAGGAGGAGTAGATGCAAAATGCGCTTTCCAACAATAATATGGTTTAGTAACTGTAAGTCCTATTCTCTCCGTCATGGGTGTCGATCCCGGGGGGGATGGGGGGGATATATCCCCCCCCCCCAATATTTCAGGTGGGGGGGGGATGCCCTGTACAATCATCCCCCCCCCCCCAATAATTCACCATCAACAAAAAAAAAATGAAGAGAAAAATTAATGATGAGAGTCCGATGAGAGTAGTTAATGGTTATTACTCGCAAGATGACCATATATATACACATTTTGCTATCTCATTTTCATAATTACATATATACGAAGTAAATGAGACAACCGTATATGAGACAAGAATAAATTGAATTCTCGCGCATACGGCTTCATGAGGAATTGATGAATTTATTCAATTTGTTCAATCAACAGCATCATAGAAATGCAGTGCGCCAAATGCAAAGCCGCAGCGTTAAAAAGCAACAAGCTAAATGTTAAACGCGAAGCGCAAAAGTAGCAATCTGCAATGCACATCAGACAATCCTGGACAGTGTAAACATAGATGAACTCTGTGACGAATTCGTGATGAGATCAGAGACAAGGAGAACGATTTTCGGACATCAGTATGACTTATAAGATAGTTCACTAGTTGCTATGTTGTTTCCGTTCACCTTTCTTTAAAATTCACGTCATTGTATCTTTGTTTATTTTTTTCACTCATTTTATTTCCTGATATTTCCTAAAATATTTTTCTTTTTTGGAGAAAGATTATTATGTCACAACTTTTTATTTCTTCATTTAAAAGCTGATGTAAGCCTATGTCACTGGCGTACTGGTGGAGGGGGGCGGCTTGGGGGGGGGGGGCGGCTTGGGGGCGCTAACCCCCCCCCCCCCCAAATAAAATCCAACCATGACTTTTTTTTAATTTCATACAGGTGATTTATAAATGTTCGTGATATCACATGATTTTCAACAAATTCGCGTTTCTCCATTTCTGTTGCAAACTGACACATTCCCAAATAGCCAGGAAGAGCATATATTTTGTATAGTCAATAATGGGCCTAATTAGTAGCCATTTCTAATAATTTAATGAAACGTGAAAGCTTCCGCGCTACGCGCGGGATGGGCGAAAATGATTTCAGATGTGGATTAAGAGTAATAATCAAATAAAACGTCAAAGCTTCCCCGCTTCGCGCGGGAGGGGGGGAAACTGAATTCAGACAAGGACACGATACAACGAATCGTCTTCCTTCTCTAATAATTAAATGAAACGGTAAAGCTTCCGCGCTTCGCGCGGGATGGGCGAAAACGAATACAGACAAGGATTAAGAGTAATAATTTATTGAAACGTCAAAGCTTCCGCGCTCCGCGCGGGAGGGCGGGGGGAATTGCACTCAGACATGGACACGATACAATGAATCGTCTTCCTTCTCTAATAATTTAATGAAACGTGAAAGCTTCCGCGCTTCGCGCGGGATGGGCGAAATGAATTCAGACAAGGATTAAGCGTAATAATTTATTGAAACGTCAAAGCTCCGCGCGGGAGGGCGGGGGGAATTGCACTCAGACATGGACACGATACAATGAATCGTCTTCTTTCTCTAATAATTTAATGAAACGTGAAAGCTTCCGCGCTTCGCGCGGGATGGGCGAAAATGAATTCAGACAAGGATTAAGCGTAATAATTTATTGAAACGTCAAAGCTTCCAAGTTCGCGCGGGAGGGGGGGGGGGGAACTGAATTCAGACAAGGACTAAGAGTCGAGAATGGTACATCGAATCGTATTCTTTCTTTAATAATCTAATGAACATCAGAGCTTCCGCGCTACGCGCTACGCGCGGAGGAAGGGAAACTGTATTCAAACATTAAAGATTAAGAGTCGAGAATGGTACATCGATTCGTCTTCTTTCTTTAATAATCTAATGAAACGTCAGAGCTTCCGCGCTATGCGCGGAGGAAGGGGAACTTGATTCAAACAAGGATTAAGAGTCGAGAATGGTACATCGAATCGTCTTCTTTCTTGAATAATCTAATGAAACGTCAGAGCTTCCGCGCTACGCGCGGAGGAAGGGGAACTTCATTTAAACAAGGATTAAGAGTCGATAACGGTCCAACGAATCGTTTTCTTTCTCTTATAATTTAATGAAATGTCAAAGCTTCGCGGGGGAGGGGGAAACTCCTCCCTCCCTGCACCCAACCCCTTGGCTACGCGCTTAGGGAGGGGGTGCAACCTGCCACACGCTTCTACCCCTTGGTTGCTTTGATCCATTGCCGAAAATATTTTGGCACCTATCATCCCCCCCAACCACGGATACAAATCGACACCCTTGCTCTCCGTTATGAACAATTTCTCAAAGCCAATGCATTTTATATTCTTACACTCATGAAATCGGTGATTCAATTCCACGTATAAAATTATTGTTTCAACAAAATGCGTACGGGAACAATCGGAATGTGGCGAAAACAACCCCAATGCAATACAAAGAAAGGGGGAATTTTATAGAATGGGTAAAAGTTCTGAAGCGAACTGAAGTGAATTGAATAAGGGGGTATTTTGTAAAGACTTACCCCTCCTTTCGCAACCTGCATGAGGACCGCGAAGCTGGTAAGATGGGTACATTGACAGGTTGTGTGGGTGCGGTTAACCTTGGTTACACACCCCTCTGTTGACCACGCCCCTTTACCTTTAACCCTGAAGGAGGAACCAAATCCGGATTCATGAATATAATAAATACACGGCCATTACTTGAAGGAAAACAAGAAACTGACACAGAAATCAAAGGATTATAAGAAATCACATTGACTTGTAATTGATATGGACAGTTTGTGGTGCAGATAATCTTAGACGATTGAAGAGCCTTATATGAATCTCAACAACATCAAAAAAAAACTAGTAATGGCAATGTAATTTGCATCATCATTGGGATGGAGGGGGATGCTAGCCTTTAAATTGCTTACCCCCCCCCCCCCCCCCCTCCTCCTAAAAGAAAACAAAAACATGCATCTTGTATATTATCCGCAAAAGCGAACAATTCAGATCAAAACGACAAAACATGAATTTTACCCTCATAAAAACAATTGATAGGACAAATTTACCGTTTTATCTTGTTATTGTTGCTGTTGTTGTTGTTTTTTTTTATAAATATTTCTCCCCCCCCCCCCCCCCCCTCTCTAGTGTAAGAACTGTTTACAATGTGAATTACCTTTGCTTGTAACACAAAACCCATTTATTATGAATGCAAATTCGTTGCGTTCATCTGTTTAAGTAAATGAGAATAAGAGAGAAGCAGATAAGAGTTGACATTTACTACATTAATTGGAAGAGGAACAGACAGCGTGTGATTTTCTCAACGACTTAATCAACTTATTTACTCACACTTCATCTGGTTGCCAAAAGCAACAGGAACGACCAGAATCCTCCGTATCACTTGCACTCTGAAAAAATATCAAGGAGCAGTGCGAATTGATGAGAAAGAATTAGGGGAGGGCTGGCCTGAGGCCCGTCTTATAAGCAATTGCGATTGCTCGCATTGGAAATGCATTTCCTAAGAATACCTATTCACAATTTTACAGTGATTAATTGCAATTATACATTTAGGTCAATTTGCCCACCGACCCGAAACGTTTCCGGTCAACTCTCAGCTCGTCCCAGAAACGATTTGCTCGAGTTGGCAATTAGCACTTAGGATAATTCCGCTGAATGGGTTTTAGAACTAAGTATAGAGCATGAAGGCAATCACTGAATAATAGAGTCTTGTAATTATAAAAAGAGGGGGAGGGGGAGGTGACTTGACCCAATACACCCCAGGATAAATGGTCGGTCGATCAGTATACTAGAGCTATCTTCATTATTTAAAGTAAGTGCGTCCTGTTTTATAAACAACTACTACTACTGCCTTGGACTCTGCCATATCCTTTTATGGTTTCCAACAACAGGGGCTAGTTGTCAAGGGCTGGAGAATCGCAGTTAAATAGCACAATTTTTTTTTTTTTTTTAATACCGTTAAATCGTAAAAGTACTTGAAAAATTAATGCTAATGTTATTTTTCATAAAGCAGTCGTGATAGTGGCGATACAATATATCTTGAGACATTCAACTCCTTTCGTCGTTACCTTTCGCAAATTATATTGCCATTGGGCACCATTAAACATGACATAAAAAGGATCAACATAGCTAATTACCTCTTTATTGTTGAAGATAATCTCGAATGGTTGATCGGCTGCCAGTTGGAGATCCGAACCGTCCCATTTCTTGACCGACACGGTGGCGACCAAGGAGACGATCTCGTGTTTGACTACGGTCCGATTCTCGCTGCCCGTTGTCGTCTCTTCGCCATCATCGACCATGTT
Organism: Strongylocentrotus droebachiensis; assembly: GCA_035222895.1. Taxonomy (NCBI): domain Eukaryota; kingdom Metazoa; phylum Echinodermata; class Echinoidea; order Camarodonta; family Strongylocentrotidae; genus Strongylocentrotus; species Strongylocentrotus droebachiensis. The sequence goes on along the minus strand of JAVYIG010003169.1, from coordinate 75,706 downwards.
GGTCGACATCACATCCTCGATGGAGCTCAGGACAGAAATAGCAGCCGTAGCTGAAAGAATAATAATTATAAAAAAACGCTTTAAGAGGGTATTTTTTAGTTGTCTTTTTTAATAGCTTTCAACAGGTAAATATAAAATTGTAAAATTGTAAATGTTCTCTATTGCCTACCTTCTCTCTCTCTTTCTCTCTCTCCCCCCTCTCTCTCTCTCTCTCTCTCTCTTTGAGTTGTAACTTTTGTAGAAATTATGATCATTTTGGCTTACTCCTTTTTTGCCGAACGAGAGAATAGGCAAACTATACAATTTCTCTCTCTCCACCCGGTACAGGGAGTCCTACTTTACTAATAACTTACTGTTTATAGCCATTTTCAATAAGTTAGAGTGGATGTTAAACGCCGAAATAGTATGGCCAAAATGAGGGATGAACAAAATAAAAATAATATTTCGCCCTGTGGGAAGGGGGGGGGGGGTGGAGGGAGGGCAGTAAAATGTTATCATCGACATGGGCAGGAAAACTTTAAAAAATATCTCTCCCCTATGGGGAGGAAATGATAAAATCAAATGAGTAATGCATAATAAAGCAGTGTTCTGGGCAAAATTGCGTCCCCAATCTTCCACTTGTCCGTAATCTGAATAAGAATTCGACCACGTCTAGTGGTATATACCCACTATGCCATGACATGACAGATTAAACTTATAACAAAAGCAGAAACACGAAGTTGCAAACCATCCAGAGACTCCTAATAAATTGCGTTACTGACTAATTAATTGTGTCATTACAAATCTTTATTCTCATTTTTCTTATGTATAACTGATTTTCTTATAAAAACTGAAGATATAGCGTATATATTCAATACTGAATGAATGCAATTAAACTATTACCAACAACAACAACAACATGACATGTATCTCTCTTTCATATCCACAACGCCCCCGAACTGACCGATTCTTGGCCAATCGTTGTCCCGTAAATTATACCTCATTCACATCGACGAAACGGACGCCAGTACGACAACTGCACACCGGACAAAAAATAACATCTCAGCCATACCGCCTAACCAAACTACATCAGATCCCTGTTTCATAGAAACATGTTATCAGTAACAAGTTACACTAATAGGGCGGTGCAAGAAAGTTGCGATTAGTTTCAAGTTGCAAAATTGCATTGAAACCTAGCATTTCTTATTGATAACAAGTTTTATGAAACAGTGCTCTGGTGTCGGTCTCGTTAGGGGTATAAGCCGCCGTCTTACCTCCATCACCCATTGCAGATGGCGGTATCTTGACCACGTACGAATCGTTGTTGATCCCGGCTTCGAGCCTTGGCCCAGGCGACGTCGATGAACACGTCGCACAAATCGGAATCACCTTCAGTACTGAGTAACGGAATGGCCACAAAATAACCAAACAAAATAATGTCATGTTACAAATAAATAAAGATTTCATAATGAATTCAGGCTCATCATTTATTTTTAAGTGATATATTCCTCATGCTTGCCAAGTCACCTGTTTTCGTATTTTCCTTACTTGTAATCGTGTGCTTTAAAAACATTTAAGGCTCCGAGTGAATCTTCGCTCTAACCACCGAAGTCTCTAAGCGCTAAAAAAAAGTGAGCAGCATGCCCATGTGAGGATCGAACTCACGACCTTCAGATTATGAGACTGACGCGCTGCCTACTGCGTTAACGAGGCTGCTATGGTGGGCATGTGCGTTTAAAAAGTGTTATTGCCGTATCATTTTGTTTTAATAATAATAATAAAATCGGTGCTCATAAAACGTTTACCACCGAAGTCTCGAAGGGCTAAAAAAAAAATCGAGCAGCATGCCCCATGTGAGGATCGAACTCACGACCTTCAGATTATGAGACTGACGCGCTGCCTACTGCGCTAACGAGGCTGCTATGGTGGGCATGTTCTTTTCAAAATTGTATTGCCATTGATATAATTTTATTTTAATAATAATAATAAAAAAGGTGCTCATAAAACGCTTACAACCGAAGTCTCTAAGCGCAAAAAAAAAAAATCATGCAGGATGCCCCATGTGAGGATCGAACTCACGACCTTCAGATTATGAGACTGACGCGCTGCCTACTGCGCTAACGAGGCTGCTATGGTGGGCATGTGCTTTTTAAAGTTGTATTGCCATTCATATAATTTTATTTCAATAATAATAATAAAAAAGGTGCTCATAAAACGCTTACAACCGAAGTCTCTAAGCGCAAAAAAAAAAATCATGCAGCATGCCCCATGTGAGGATCGAACTCACGACCTTCAGATTATGAGACTGACGCGCTGCCTACTGCGCTAACGAGGCTGCTATGGTGGGCATGTGCTTTTTAAAGTTTTATTGCCATTCATATAATTTTTTTTTAATAATAATAATAAAATCAGGCTCATAAAACGTTTACCACGGAAGTCTCTAAGCGCAAAAAATTCTAGCAGCATGCCCCATGTGAGGATCGAACTCACGACCTTCAGATTATGAGACTGACGCGCTGCCTACTGCGCTAACGAGGCTGCTATGGTGGGCATGTGCTTTTTAAAGTTTTATTTCCATTCATATAATTTTGTTTTAATAATAATAATAAAATCGGTGCTCATAAAACGTTTACCACCGAAATCTCTAAGCGCAAAAAATTCTTCCAGCATGCCCCATGTGAGGATCGAACTCACGACCTTCAGATTATGAGACTGACGCGCTGCCTACTGCGCTAACGAGGCTGCTATGGTGGGCATCTGCGTTTTAAAAGTGTTATTGCCATTCATATAATTTGTTTTAATAATAATAATAAAATGGTGCTTATAAAGCACTCGGCACCGAAGTCTCTAAGCGCTAAAAAAAAAAGAATCAGCAGCATGCCCCATGTGAGGACCGAACTCACGACCTTCAGATTATGAGACTGACGCGCTGCCTACTGCACCTAACGAGGCTGCTATGGTGGGCATGTTCTTTTCAAAATTGTATTGCCATTGATATAATTTTATTTTAATAATAATAATAAAAAAGGTGCTCATAAAACGCTTACAACCGAAGTCTCTAAGCGCAAAAAAAAAAATCATGCAGGATGCCCCATGTGAGGATCGAACTCACGACCTTCAGATTATGAGACTGACGCGCTGCCTACTGCGCTAACGAGGCTGCTATGGTGGGCATGTGCTTTTTAAAGTTGTATTGCCATTCATATAACTTTATTTCAATAATAATAATAAAAAAGGTGCTCATAAAACGCTTACAACCGAAGTCTCTAAGCGCAAAAAAAAAAATCATGCAGCATGCCCCATGTGAGGATCGAACTCACGACCTTCAGATTATGAGACTGACGCGCTGCCTACTGCGCTAACGAGGCTGCTATGGTGGGCATGTGCTTTTTAAAGTTGTATTGCCATTCATATAATTTTATTTCAATAATAATAATAAAAAAGGTGCTCATAAAACGCTTACAACCGAAGTCTCTAAGCGCAAAAAAAAAAATCATGCAGCATGCCCCATGTGAGGATCGAACTCACGACCTTCAGATTATGAGACTGACGCGCTGCCTACTGCGCTAACGAGGCTGCTATGGTGGGCATGTGCTTTTTAAAGTTTTATTGCCATTCATATAATTTTTTTTTAATAATAATAATAAAATCAGGCTCATAAAACGTTTACCACGGAAGTCTCTAAGCGCAAAAAATTCTAGCAGCATGCCCCATGTGAGGATCGAACTCACGACCTTCAGATTATGAGACTGACGCGCTGCCTACTGCGCTAACGAGGCTGCTATGGTGGGCATGTGCTTTTTAAAGTTTTATTTCCATTCATATAATTTTGTTTTAATAATAATAATAAAATCGGTGCTCATAAAACGTTTACCACCGAAATCTCTAAGCGCAAAAAATTCTTCCAGCATGCCCCATGTGAGGATCGAACTCACGACCTTCAGATTATGAGACTGACGCGCTGCCTACTGCGCTAACGAGGCTGCTATGGTGGGCATCTGCGTTTTAAAAGTGTTATTGCCATTCATATAATTTGTTTTAATAATAATAATAAAATGGTGCTTATAAAGCACTCGGCACCGAAGTCTCTAAGCGCTAAAAAAAAAAGAATCAGCAGCATGCCCCATGTGAGGACCGAACTCACGACCTTCAGATTATGAGACTGACGCGCTGCCTACTGCACCTAACGAGGCTGCTATGGTGGGCATGTTCTTTTCAAAATTGTATTGCCATTGATATAATTTTATTTTAATAATAATAATAAAAAAGGTGCTCATAAAACGCTTACAACCGAAGTCTCTAAGCGCAAAAAAAAAAATCATGCAGGATGCCCCATGTGAGGATCGAACTCACGACCTTCAGATTATGAGACTGACGCGCTGCCTACTGCGCTAACGAGGCTGCTATGGTGGGCATGTGCTTTTTAAAGTTGTATTGCCATTCATATAATTTTATTTCAATAATAATAATAAAAAAGGTGCTCATAAAACGCTTACAACCGAAGTCTCTAAGCGCAAAAAAAAAAATCATGCAGCATGCCCCATGTGAGGATCGAACTCACGACCTTCAGATTATGAGACTGACGCGCTGCCTACTGCACTAACGAGGCTGCTATGGTGGGCATGTGCTTTTTAAAGTTGTATTGCCATTCATATAATTTTATTTCAATAATAATAATAAAAAAGGTGCTCATAAAACGCTTACAACCGAAGTCTCTAAGCGCAAAAAAAAAAATCATGCAGCATGCCCCATGTGAGGATCGAACTCACGACCTTCAGATTATGAGACTGACGCGCTGCCTACTGCGCTAACGAGGCTGCTATGGTGGGCATGTGCTTTTTAAAGTTTTATTGCCATTCATATAATTTTTTTTTAATAATAATAATAAAATCAGGCTCATAAAACGTTTACCACGGAAGTCTCTAAGCGCAAAAAATTCTAGCAGCATGCCCCATGTGAGGATCGAACTCACGACCTTCAGATTATGAGACTGACGCGCTGCCTACTGCGCTAACGAGGCTGCTATGGTGGGCATGTGCTTTTTAAAGTTTTATTTCCATTCATATAATTTTGTTTTAATAATAATAATAAAATCGGTGCTCATAAAACGTTTACCACCGAAATCTCTAAGCGCAAAAAATTCTTCCAGCATGCCCCATGTGAGGATCGAACTCACGACCTTCAGATTATGAGACTGACGCGCTGCCTACTGCGCTAACGAGGCTGCTATGGTGGGCATCTGCGTTTTAAAAGTGTTATTGCCATTCATATAATTTGTTTTAATAATAATAATAAAATGGTGCTTATAAAGCACTCGGCACCGAAGTCTCTAAGCGCTAAAAAAAAAAGAATCAGCAGCATGCCCCATGTGAGGACCGAACTCACGACCTTCAGATTATGAGACTGACGCGCTGCCTACTGCACCTAACGAGGCTGCTATGGTGGGCATGTTCTTTTCAAAATTGTATTGCCATTGATATAATTTTATTTTAATAATAATAATAAAAAAGGTGCTCATAAAACGCTTACAACCGAAGTCTCTAAGCGCAAAAAAAAAAATCATGCAGGATGCCCCATGTGAGGATCGAACTCACGACCTTCAGATTATGAGACTGACGCGCTGCCTACTGCGCTAACGAGGCTGCTATGGTGGGCATGTGCTTTTTAAAGTTGTATTGCCATTCATATAATTTTATTTCAATAATAATAATAAAAAAGGTGCTCATAAAACGCTTACAACCGAAGTCTCTAAGCGCAAAAAAAAAAATCATGCAGCATGCCCCATGTGAGGATCGAACTCACGACCTTCAGATTATGAGACTGACGCGCTGCCTACTGCACTAACGAGGCTGCTATGGTGGGCATGTGCTTTTTAAAGTTGTATTGCCATTCATATAATTTTATTTCAATAATAATAATAAAAAAGGTGCTCATAAAACGCTTACAACCGAAGTCTCTAAGCGCAAAAAAAAAAATCATGCAGCATGCCCCATGTGAGGATCGAACTCACGACCTTCAGATTATGAGACTGACGCGCTGCCTACTGCGCTAACGAGGCTGCTATGGTGGGCATGTGCTTTTTAAAGTTTTATTGCCATTCATATAATTTTTTTTTAATAATAATAATAAAATCAGGCTCATAAAACGTTTACCACGGAAGTCTCTAAGCGCAAAAAATTCTAGCAGCATGCCCCATGTGAGGATCGAACTCACGACCTTCAGATTATGAGACTGACGCGCTGCCTACTGCGCTAACGAGGCTGCTATGGTGGGCATGTGCTTTTTAAAGTTTTATTTCCATTCATATAATTTTGTTTTAATAATAATAATAAAATCGGTGCTCATAAAACGTTTACCACCGAAATCTCTAAGCGCAAAAAATTCTTCCAGCATGCCCCATGTGAGGATCGAACTCACGACCTTCAGATTATGAGACTGACGCGCTGCCTACTGCGCTAACGAGGCTGCTATGGTGGGCATGTGCGTTTTAAAAGTGTTATTGCCATTCATATAATTTGTTTTAATAATAATAATAAAATGGTGCTTATAAAGCACTCGGCACCGAAGTCTCTAAGCGCTAAAAAAAAAAAAGAATCAGCAGCATGCCCCATGTGAGGACCGAACTCACGACCTTCAGAATATGAGACTGACGCGCTGCCTACTGCGCTAACGAGGCTGCTATGGTGGGCATGTTCTTTTCAAAGTTGTATTGCCATTGATATAATTTTATTTTAATAATAATAATAAAAAAGGTGCTCATAAAACGCTTACAACCGAAGTCTCTAAGCGCAAAAAAAAAAAATCATGCAGGATGCCCCATGTGAGGATCGAACTCACGACCTTCAGATTATGAGACTGACGCGCTGCCTACTGCGCTAACGAGGCTGCAATGGTGGGCATGTGCTTTTAAAAATGTTATTGCCATTAACATAATTTTTTTTTAATAATAATAATGAAAACGGCGCTCATAAAACGCTTACCACCGAAGTCTCTAAGCGCTAAAAAAAAAGAATCAGCAGCATGCCCCATGTGAGGATCGAACTCACGACCTTCAGATTATGAGACTGACGCGCTGCCTACTGCGCTAACGAGGCTGCTATGGTGGGCATGTTCTTTTCAAAATTGTATTGCCATTGATATAATTTTATTTTAATAATAATAATAAAAAAGGTGCTCATAAAACGCTTACAACCGAAGTCTCTAAGCGCAAACAAAAAAATCATGCAGGATGCCCCATGTGAGGATCGAACTCACGACCTTCAGATTATGAGACTGACGCGCTGCCTACTGCGCTAACGAAGCTGCTATGGTGGGCATGTTCTTTTCAAAGTTGTATTGCCATTCATATAATTTTGTTTTAATAATAATAATAAAATGGTGCTTATAAAGCACTCGGCACCGAAGTCTCTAAGCGCTAAAAAAAAAAGAATCAGCAGCATGCCCCATGTGAGGATCGAACTCACGACCTTTAGATTATGAGACTGACGCGCTGCCTACTGCGCTAACGAGGCTGCTATGGTGGGCATGTTCTTTTCGAAGTTGTATTGCCATTGATATAATTTTATTTTAATAATAATAATAAAAAAGGTGCTCATAAAACGCTTACAACTGAAGTCTCTAAGCGCAAACAAAAAAAATCATGCAGGATGCCCCATGTGAGGATCGAACTCACGACCTTCAGATTATGAGACTGACGCGCTGCCTACTGCGCTAACGAGGCTGCTATGGTGGGCATGTTCTTTTCAAAGTTGTATTGCCATTCATAAAATGGTTTTAATAATAATAATAAAATGGTGCTTATAAAGCACTCGGCACCGAAGTCTCTAAGCGCTAAAAAAAAAGAATCAGCAGCATGCCCCATGTGAGGATCGAACTCACGACCTTCAGATTATGAGACTGACGCGCTGCCTACTGCGCTAACGAGGCTGCTATGGTGGGCATGTTCTTTTCAAAGTTGTATTGCCATTGATATAATTTTATTTTAATAATAATAATAAAAAAGGTGCTCATAAAACGCTTACACTGAAGTCTCTAAGCGCAAACAAAAAAAATCATGCAGGATGCCCCATGTGAGGATCGAACTCACGACCTTCAGATTATGAGACTGACGCGCTGCCTACTGCGCTAACGAGGCTGCAATGGTGGGCATGTGCTTTTAAAAATGTTATTGCCATTAACATAATTTTTTTTTAATAATAATAATGAAAACGGCGCTCATAAAACGCTTACCACCGAAGTCTCTAAGCGCTAAAAAAAAAGAATCAGCAGCATGCCCCATGTGAGGATCGAACTCACGACCTTCAGATTATGAGACTGACGCGCTGCCTACTGCGCTAACGAGGCTGCTATGGTGGGCATGTTCTTTTCAAAATTGTATTGCCATTGATATAATTTTATTTTAATAATAATAATAAAAAAAGGTGCTCATGAAACGCTTACAACCGAAGTCTCTAAGCGCAAACAAAAAAATCATGCAGGATGCCCCATGTGAGGATCGAACTCACGACCTTCAGATTATGAGACTGACGCGCTGCCTACTGCGCTAACGAGGCTGCTATGGTGGGCATGTTCTTTTCAAAGTTGTATTGCCATTCATATAATTTTGTTTTAATAATAATAATAAAATGGTGCTTATAAAGCACTCGGCACCGAAGTCTCTAAGCGCTAAAAAAAAAAAGAATCAGCAGCATGCCCCATGTGAGGATCGAACTCACGACCTTCAGATCATGAGACTGACGCGCTGCTTACTGCGCTAACAAGGCTGCTATGGTGGGCATGTTCTTTTCAAAGTTGTATTGCCATTGATATAATTTTATTTTAATAATAATAATAATAAAAGGTGCTCATAAAACGCTTACAACTGAAGTCTCTAAGCGCAAACAAAAAAATCATGCAGGATGCCCCATGTGAGGATCGAACTCACGACCTTCAGATTATGAGACTGACGCGCTGCCTACTGCGCTAACGAGGCTGCTATGGTGGGCATGTTCTTTTCAAAGTTGTATTGCCATTCATATAATTGTTTTAATAATAATAATAAAATGGTGCTTATAAAGCACTCGGCACCGAAGTCTCTAAGCGCTAAAAAAAAAGAATCAGCAGCATGCCCAATGTGAGAATCGAACTCACGACCTTTAGATTATGAGACTGACGCGCTGCCTACTGCGCTAACGAGGCTGCTATGGTGGGCACGTTCTTTTCGAAGTTGTATTGCCATTGATATAATTTTATTTTAATAATAATAATAAAAAAGGTGCTCATAAAACGCTTACAACTGAAGTCTCTAAGCGCAAACAAAAAAAATCATGCAGGATGCCCCATGTGAGGATCGAACTCACGACCTTCAGATTATGAGACTGACGCGCTGCCTACTGCGCTAACGAGGCTGCTATGGTGGGCATGTTCTTTTCAAAGTTGTATTGCCATTCATATAATTGTTTTAATAATAATAATAAAATGGTGCTTATTGCCATTCATATAATTTTGTTTTAATTATATTAATAAAATGGTGCTTATAAAGCACTCGGCACCGAAGTCTCTAAGCGCTAAAAAAAAAAAAAATCAGCAGCATGCCCCATGTGAGGATCGAACTCACGACATTCAGATTATGAGACTGACGCGCTGCTTACTGCGCTAACAAGGCTGCTATGGTGGGCATGTGCTTTTAAAAATGTTATTGCCATTAACATAATAATAAAAGGTGCTCATAAAACGCTTACAACCGAAGTCTCTAAGCGCAAACAAAAAAATCATGCAGGATGCCCCATGTGAGGATCGAACTCACGACCTTCAGATTATGAGACTGACGCGCTGCCTACTGCGCTAACGAGGCTGCTATGGTGGGCATGTTCTTTTCAAAGTTGTATTGCCATTCATATAATTGTTTTAATAATAATAATAAAATGGTGCTTATAAAGCACTCGGCACCGAAGTCTCTAAGCGCTAAAAAAAAAGAATCAGCAGCATGCCCCATGTGAGGATCGAACTCACGACCTTCAGATTATGAGACTGACGCGCTGCCTACTGCGCTAACGAGGCTGCTATGGTGGGCATGTTCTTTTCAAAGTTGTATTGCCATTGATATAATTTTATTTTAATAATAATAATAAAAAAGGTGCTCATAAAACGCTTACAACTGAAGTCTCTAAGCGCAAACAAAAAAAATCATGCAGGATGCCCCATGTGAGGATCGAACTCACGACCTTCAGATTATGAGACTGACGCGCTGCTTACTGCGCTAACAAGTCTGCTATGGTGGGCATGTTCTTTTCAAAGTTGTATTGCCATTGATATAATTTTATTTTAATAATAATAATAATAAAAGGTGCTCATAAAACGCTTACAACTGAAGTCTCTAAGCGCAAACAAAAAAATCATGCAGGATGCCCCATGTGAGGATCGAACTCACGACCTTCAGATTATGAGACTGACGCGCTGCCTACTGCGCTAACGAAGCTGCTATGGTGGGCATGTTCTTTTCAAAGTTGTATTGCCATTCATATAATTTTGTTTTAATAATAATAATAAAATGGTGCTTATAAAGCACTCGGCACCGAAGTCTCTAAGCGCTAAAAAAAAAAAGAATCAGCAGCATGCCCCATGTGAGGATCGAACTCACGACCTTCAGATTATGAGACTGACGCGCTGCCTACTGCGCTAACGAGGCTGCTATGGTGGGCATGTTCTTTTCAAAGTTGTATTGCCATTGATATAATTTTATTTTAATAATAATAATAAAAAAGGTGCTCATAAAACGCTTACAACCGAAGTCTCTAAGCGCAAACAAAAAGATCATGCAGGATGCCCCATGTGAGGATCGAACTCACGACCTTCAGATTATGAGACTGACGCGCTGCCTACTGCGCTAACGAGGCTGCTATGGTGGGCATGTTCTTTTCAAAGTTGTATTGCCATTGATATAATTTTATTTTAATAATAATAATAAAAAAGGTGCTCATAAAACGCTTACAACCGAAGTCTCTAAGCGCAAACAAAAAAATCATGCAGGATGCCCCATGTGAGGATCGAACTCACGACCTTCAGATTATGAGACTGACGCGCTGCCTACTGCGCTAACGAGGCTGCTATGGTGGGCATGTTCTTTTCAAAGTTGTATTGCCATTCATATAATTGTTTTAATAATAATAATAAAATGGTGCTTATAAAGCACTCGGCACCGAAGTCTCTAAGCGCTAAAAAAAAAGAATCAGCAGCATGCCCCATGTGAGGATCGAACTCACGACCTTCAGATTATGAGACTGACGCGCTGCCTACTGCGCTAACGAGGCTGCTATGATGGGCATGTTCTTTTCAAAGTTGTATTGCCATTGATATAATTTTATTTTAATAATAATAATAAAAAAGGTGCTCATAAAACGCTTACAACTGAAGTCTCTAAGCGCAAACAAAAAAAATCATGCAGGATGCCCCATGTGAGGATCGAACTCACGACCTTCAGATTATGAGACTTACCCGCTGCCTACTGCGCTAACGAGGCTGCAATGGTGGGCATGTGCTTTTAAAAATGTTATTGCCATTAACATAATTTTTTTTAAATAATAATAATGAAAACGGCGCTCATAAAACGCTAACCACCGAAGTCTCTAAGCGCTAAAAAAAAAGAATCAGCAGCATGCCCCATGTGAGGATCGAACTCACGACCTTCAGATTATGAGACTGACGCGCTGCCTACTGCGCTAACGAGGCTGCTATGGTGGGCATGTTCTTTTCAAAGTTGTATTGCCATTGATATAATTTTATTTTAATAATAATAATAAAAAAGGTGCTCATAAAACGCTTACAACCGAAGTCTCTAAGCGCAAACAAAAAAATCATGCAGGATGCCCCATGTGAGGATCGAACTCACGACCTTCAGATTATGAGACTGACGCGCTGCCTACTGCGCTAACGAGGCTGCTATGGTGGGCATGTTCTTTTCAAAGTTGTATTGCCATTCATATAATTTTGTTTTAATTATAATAATAAAATGGTGCTTTTAAAGCACTCGGCAACGAAGTCTCTAAGCGCTAAAAAAAAAAGAATCAGCAGGATGCCCCATGTGAGGATCGAACTCACGACCTTCAGATTATGAGACTGACGCGCTGCCTACTGCGCTAACAAGGCTGCTATGGTGGGCATGTTCTTTTCAAAGTTGTATTGCCATTGATATAATTTTATTTTAATAATAATAATAAAAAAGGTGCTCATAAAACGCTTACAACTGAAGTCTCTAAGCGCAAACAAAAAAAATCATGCAGGATGCCCCATGTGAGGATCGAACTCACGACCTTCAGATTATGAGACTGACGCGCTGCCTACTGCGCTAACGAGGCTGCAATGGTGGGCATGTGCTTTTAAAAATGTTATTGCCATTAACATAATTTTTTTTTAATAATAATAATAAAAACGGCGCTCATAAAACGCTTACCACCGAAGTCTCTAAGCGCTAAAAAAAAAGAATCAGCAGCATGCCCCATGTGAGGATCGAACTCACGACCTTCAGATTATGAGACTGACGCGCTGCCTACTGCGCTAACGAGGCTGCTATGGTGGGCATGTTCTTTTCAAAGTTGTATTGCCATTGATATAATTTTATTTTAATAATAATAATAAAAAAGGTGCTCATAAAACGCTTACAACCGAAGTCTCTAAGCGCAAACAAAAAAATCATGCAGGATGCCCCATGTGAGGATCGAACTCACGACCTTCAGATTATGAGACTGACGCGCTGCCTACTGCGCTAACGAGGCTGCTATGGTGGGCATGTTCTTTTCAAAGTTGTATTGCCATTCATATAATTTTGTTTTAATAATAATAATGAAATGGTGCTTATAAAGCACTCGGCACCGAAGTCTCTAAGCGCTAAAAAAAAAGAATCAGCAGCATGCCCCATGTGAGGATCGAACTCACGACCTTCAGATTATGAGACTGACGCGCTGCCTACTGCGCTAACGAGGCTGCTATGGTGGGCATGTTCTTTTCAAAGTTGTATTGCCATTGATATAATTTTATTTTAATAATAATAATAAAAAAGGTGCTCATAAAACGCTTACAACCGAAGTCTCTAAGCGCAAACAAAAAAATCATGCAGGATGCCCCATGTGAGGACCGAACTCACGACCTTCAGATTATGAGACTGACGCGCTGCCTACTGCGCTAACGAGGCTGCTATGGTGGGCATGTTCTTTTCAAATTTGTATTGCCATTCATATAGTTTTGTTTTAATAATAATAATCAAATCGGTGCTCATAAAACGTTTACCACCGAAGTCTCTAAGCGCAAAAAATTCTAGCAGCATGCCTCATGTGAGGATCGAACTCACGACCTTCAGATTATGAGACTGACGCGCTGCCTACTGCGCTAACGAGGCTGCTATGGTGGGCATGTGCTTTTAAAAATGTTATTGGCATTAACAAAAATTTGTTTTAATAATAATAATAAAATCGGTGCTCATAAAACGCTTACCACCGAAGTCTCTAAGCGCTAAAAAAAAAATCGAGCAGCATGCCCCATGTGAGGATCGAACTCACGACCTTCAGATTATGAGACTGACGCGCTGCCTACTGCGCTAACGAGGCTGCTATGGTGGGCATGTGCTTTTAAAAATGTTATTGCCATTAACAAAAATTTGTTTTAATAATAATAATAAAAACGGTGCTCATAAAACGCTTACCACCGAAGTCTCTAAGCGCTAAAAAAAAAAGAATCAGCAGCATGCCCCATGTGAGGATCGAACTCACGACCTTCAGATTATGAGACTGACGCGCTGCCTACTGCGCTAACGAGGCTGCTATGGTGGGCATGTTCTTTTAAATTTTGTATTGCCATTCACATAAATTCGTTTCTGTAAAGGTCGAAGTTACTGGGACAGAACCATCAAGCTTCCTCCTCTAGTACTAAATAGTTTGATTAATGAAGCTGCCAAATGGCTCATTGGTTGCTCTCTCGACCGTGTCCAGATGTTTCTCTAGAGGACGGACCAGGCCAGACACACTTCCAAGATTCACACCTTGTCATATCTTCAAGCTTCAGTTACCAACTTTGATTACCTTGTGATATTTCTTTATGTCACTGTTCGGACCTTTGGATATCTAATTAAATCGCATGCTTTCGAAATGATCTTCTATCCGGTTTTATTGGTATATTTGCAAAATAGCTTGGAAATTGGTGGGTTCTTATGAAATATTGTTATTTTTCTTTGTGTATTGTCTCGGCCACGGCATTGACCAAATTGTGCATTTGTTCTTGCTCTATTTGATCTCATAACACAATTAAAACAGGAGCTGCTGAGCCCTTTATTAATCATTTCATCGTTATCATCACCATCATCATCACCATAGTCATGTAACCATTGGCATCATCATCATCATCATCAACAACAACAACATCGGCATCACCATCATCGTTATCATCATCATCATCATCATCATCGTCGTCGTCAAGTATCGCCATCATCATAACAACATCGGCATCATCATCATCCTCCTCATCACCATCGTCACCATCAATATAGTCATGTGACCTACCCAGCTGGTCATTTTCGATGTTGAGGGACTTCCCCGGTCCGGAGACGATCTCTGCTAACGAGTCTACCAGACTATCCATCTTCTCAACCATGTCAGTTACCATGGTTGCAGCTGCGTCGTTACTCTGAAGAGGAAGGGAAAGGTACATTGAAATATTTGATTTGTTATACAGTCAAACCTGTCTAGTGACCACCTGTCTACAAAGACCACATTTTTTGTTTCCTTTGAAAATGGTTTCTCATTGAAACATGTCTAAAGGAACTTGTACTTAAAGACCACGTGCCTGTAAAGACCACTTTTTGTCTCTCATGGGTGGTCTTTATAGCCAGTTTTCACTGGGCGAAGAGGCTAACTTTTATCATTTTGTTTCTCGAAATAGTTACACAGGATGTAACAAACTTTCAAACAATTCCTCCACTTGATTAGCTAAGGCACAATTATTAAACACGATGCACTCGCGTCCAAATAAACTCACAAACTGTCATACATGAAGGATAATAAACATGAATCAGATATGTTTATTGCCAAAGGGGAATCCGTAATGATCGAATTTCATTTCTGTCTCTTGCTTATCGAGCTGATTATAAGCGTGACGACATAATATGTCTACCCTCGGTATACATCCTAATCAGACAGATTAACAGGATGGGAGAATGAAATAGCCTGCATCAGATTAATATCTAGATAACCAGACAACCTATTACTTACAAGAAAAAAATGATTTCGTTTATGATTCGGTTTAGTTGTTTTTTAATCTACAGCTTTTTACTAATTCTTTTGTTAAAATGTCATGATTTCCATAAGTTTCTTCGAGGCCTGCATTCCAGCTGGATGTTTTAGCTCGTATGCAATTACCAAATCTCAATGTATTCTGACATTTTTAGATAATTATACATTTGGCATTGGGTGGTGAAAAAGGTATGCCTGAATGACAAAGAAGTCGATAATTAAAATCAAATGAAAATCATTCCGAAATTCAAAGAGAAATTATTAATGAAGGAGAGACTTACCCCTGACGGTCCGGGGCCGATCAAGGGAGGAGCGTCTATGATGTCATCGAGAATATCCAGAGTCCCTTGATCATCCTAAATATTTTTTTTAGAGAAGAGAGGGGGTGGAGGGGTAAAGCGGGAGAGAGAGCGAGAGGGGGAGAGGAGAAAGCCAGATATAGCGAGAGAGCAATAGAGAAAGAAAGAGAGTGAGTGACAGACAAAGCGAGTGAGAAAGAGAGAAAGAAAGAGAGAAAGAGAGAGGGAGAGAGGAAGGGAGAGAAAGAGAGAGAGAGGTAGAGAGAGAGAGAGAGGTAGAGAGAGAGAGAGAGAGAAGTAGGGATGGGGGAGACATAAAATAAGAGTGAAATACTGGAAAAGCAAAATGGACTTGGCAATTTTTACGTACATTGTCATCACTTAAATCGATAACGAGATGAGTGCTTCTTTTGTATTGACTGCAGCCTTGAAGATTATAGTGATACTATGGAAAAGCATTTTATGTAATAAACAGCAAACATAACACTTCTTCAATATTAATGACCTACGCCTTATATTGCAAGAAATTAACAGGTCTCAACCATACAACAAATCTTCCATATTCGCTGGTTTATTCAATATACACGCCATTCGAGTTCGAAGCACTCTGTACAATCCCTGGAAAAAAAAAATTTCGAAATGACAACTGTAGAGGGAAATCTGACCTCCCTTGCGATATACACGAGTAATATAGAATGACAGCGTAAGGAAGGGAATAGAAAGTGCAAGTCAAACTTATGCCATTTACTGCAGGTGGAATCACTCAGATTCCGTCACACAGGGAGAGATTAATTTTAAAAGCAAATAACGAAACAGGACAAGACAATACCGGGGAAAAAAAAGAAGAGATCTGGTACATTTTTTTTTAGCCACTCTACACTCTTTTTTTTTATCGGCATAAATGATGCACTTCCTTATAGCGTTTTTGCAATGAAGGATGAAATCGCTTTAGAATTTTGTTTTGTTTAGATGAAAAATTATGAATATTTGTTGTCATTTTTTCTATTTTTTCGCATAGTGCAGATCGTCTAGATTTGCGGGAGCGCTACGACGACAATTCTGAAGCGTTCCAAAATTTCGTTACGCTCTTACAAATCAAGACGATTATCAAAGAAATTTGGTTCTGGTACAATTTCTTCTATAGAAAGAAAGAGATATAATTATTATCACAAAGCTCTGTATTAGTTCATTGTATATTGCTTCAAAACACACCAGTGTGACTGGCATATTATAAATATATATACGGATTGTAAACGACATTCTGATGGAGGGGATGTCAGCGCGCATGCGCGACAAGCTTCTGGTAATTCACTGCAGGTGCAATCACAACGAATCCCGTGGTGGCGCTTTTCAGCTTTCTCCGTCAGCATCGGCAGGGGTTTGATGAGAGTTGACAAATGTTTTGGGAAGTTAATTTGGTTTGCCGAGACGAAGGTTGAATGCAGACCTACTGAAGTCTTTCCTTCGCCGATACATCTTATTTGGTTCCGCTCACACAGTGGAAAATGTTCCTTTAAGCATCCAAAATGTAAAATGGAGACTGCACATTTCGGTTTCGATCGGTTCATCCGAGGCGCCCTAAAATCTACGTGAACGTGTATGGTGCGCCTAGCAATCAACATGCGCAAGGTTTTAAGTGGCGTCATTTATGAATGCACGTCAGGAAGGGACACGTGAGTTAGCCTAGCGATACGATTAACTCTCTGTCTTCGCTTAGAAAAACCAACCCAATTAAACCCACGAAATATTATGTGTATTTGGGTTTTCATGCAAAATGTATCAATCAGATCTGAATATTTTCGGCACCATCCGAAAGACAGCAAAATTAATAAAGTATTCATTTTTGAAGGAGCCGAGAGGGAGAGAGAAAATGGTCAGCATGGGCAAAATTTGCGTTAGAATACAAATAAAACGATCGCAAAAACTTTCGAAAATCAACTATATCACGAGCCTTGACCATTACCTAAACATGCGCGTATATTACAATGACGTAAGTCTATTACGTAATCCTAACTGGATCTCTATGGGATATGGGGTATGTACAGCTTATAAACCCCGTTGAATAAATTTCTCAAATGTCCTTGTGATTTTGTTGAATTTTATCCAGTTAGACCAATCAAACATGCAAACATGTCAACATGATTTCCGGAAATGTATTAAAACTTTGAATTGTACATAAATCAGTCTTTTAAATGAGTTGGTACATGAGACTCCATACTCTCTTCATTTACCAATTAACTGCAATGTCTTCCCTTCTAATTGTCTTCGAATGACCCCGATGGTCCACGAGAGAGTAATTATTTTCATGGAATATACGGTTGAGGGATGATACATAATCTTCCATCTCCCTTTCTTCTTACCCATAATCCATCACTTGGGATTATACGTCTGGAGGAAGGATAATCATAGTCTAGAGTTCAGACACTAAAGTTTTGGAATTGAAAAAAGAAAACTGTCTAAATCCCGCTCCGCTCGACTTACAAAATCACTCGGAATTTGCCATCATGGTGCATTTGCGCGATGAGTCGAAATAGTCCACCGAATCTCTTTCGGGACAGTTTATCGTAGCCCACACGGCTTGGTAGAGGCTAAGAATGGACTTGCAAAACTAAATTAAGTCTCAATGTTGAACTAGATTCCCCACTCGAAATTCCCCCAAACATGTGCAAGCCAAATGAAGAATTTGTGCATTGATGAGAGAATTTATTGGGAATTACATGTACATGATTTTCATTTGGGTAGCAGCTGCGTACATTCAATACTCCGCGCTGATTGTTTTCTGATGAAGCTTTTGGTCTTTCGGGAAACTAAGATTCGTCGGAGATGTATCTTCCAAAATGAATTTGAAAACTTATTAATGGTAGTTTATCGTTCTAATATAAATATGTGTGTTGTTCTTCCCGAACAAGGGATCGGTACTTCTGCATGCGTTTCTTTTCATTTCAGAGATATTTGCATACAGTACTGATAATTGTTAACGAAGTTGAAACGGAATCTAATGATAACTGCGCTCATGCCCTTTCACTTCTCTTCATCCTTATTCCTTCCTTATCTTCATAAATATGGCTGCTTGATTTTCTATCCCTTTCTTAATTCTCATCATCCTGCTTTAAATCCCCCTTTCCCTCTTAATAATCTTTCTTCTTTCTTTACCTTTAAATTTTCTTTACTGTTTTACCATCACCTTCCATTTCTCCTCTCCTCTCCTTCACATCCCCTACTTCACCGTCCTCTTGATATTACACCTTCCATCTTCATTAATTTACCCAATTATCATTCTAACCATGTGGATCCCCCCAATCATTTTTGACTTTCTTCATCACCAGTCTTCATTGTCTAAGTTAGTCTCTCCAGGCTCTCTCTCTCTCTCTTTCTCCCCCCCCCCTTATATGACTTTTATCTGTCTGAATGACGACAAATAAATCAACAGACTGACAGTGCCACGGGAGGGTATTATGTAGACTCTAGTTAATTATCAGATCCCCTTATAATAAATCAAACGACAAATTGCGGTGGCATGACATCGCAAAGCATTGAAGTAAAAGGTCTTAATCCTTGCTCACAAGTTTAATACAAAAGTGTCCTTTCGTTCAAATTTCTTATAATAACTGTCGTTGTCTTTGCGATGAATAATACATTTATTCATATTTTTCAGCTTTTTGTCATGTTATATTTTATTAAAACAATATTTGTATTTAAAAAATCTCCGGATTTCAAATTTCTGATGACATTAGAATATGTGTGCACGTAACGAGTTTTCATAACAGAAACCGAAATTACCCTCCTCAATCTTGTCGTACCATTGCGTGCCTTTCTCTTTATTAAAATTATTTCCCGGAATTGTCATCAAATTTTCTCAGCGAATAAAATAACACTAGCTGTATAAATGAATCCTTCAAGGTTCAAAATAATTGCCAGACCATTTCCGATGTGAGATTCGTCAAGTACATGTATCAACTCTTCAGCCTTCATACATTTTTCACCGCCTCCGCAATTGCATCTTACAAATCAATTTCATCTCTCCTCAAAAGTCCATTACACTAAGAAAAACGTAATTATAATGGGAATAACTATTGGGTATTCGCCTGCTAAGTGCTAGTAGGGCGTTTAATCTTTGCAAAATGATCTGACCGAATGCCCTTCTGGCTGTCAGCTGATGATGGCTTGTACACGCGACGGTTGAACGCACAGCTAAACTCCTTGATGTCTGATGAGGCGTAGAAGATGGAATATGGGCCTGACTGACACGTTTGACATAATGCAAGAAATCAACTAGAGATACAACTACAGTGAAGATATATCCACCGTACTTTTTGTCTAAGCTGCTTTGGTAAAAGAAATGTATAATGAAAAAAAACGACAAATTCCTTACCAATTTAAACGCCATTACTGATTTTCGTTTATTCACTTTTTCGTGTGGAAACAGGAAAAGAGAATAAAACCTTAAAATAATGCAAAGGCTTCCGAGAAATTCCAACAGCCTTGTGCGTCATTACTATGTTGAATCGTGCGAACATTACAAAGATATATGTTATAATTCTTATATTATTTCCGCAGGCAGTACAATATTGAAACTGCCATTGTGTTTTTGTATAAATATTTATACACCATGTAAAATAATTGTTTACAGCTAATACAATTAAGTGGGTTGCATCGAGATATAATACATAGTAGGAACAGAGCATAAACACAAAAATGTTTGAAGCTCTTTTGAGGTGATTTCTCGGGTGTCTTCTCGATCAGCTCATTGAATATTTGCATTTTTAAAATCCCTCACGGTAGCATCAACCCCCCCCCCTTCCCCACCACCACCAGCCCCTAGTAACCGCCTCCTACTTCGCCTACGCCGTGTTCGCTTCTTGTTCAGCAACTGGATGTTCAGGGTTTGTTCGTCGCCATGGAAACATGCATCAATTAAGGGGGATGCCTTGGTCGTATA
The DNA here is from genome assembly GCA_035222895.1 of Strongylocentrotus droebachiensis. Taxonomy (NCBI): domain Eukaryota; kingdom Metazoa; phylum Echinodermata; class Echinoidea; order Camarodonta; family Strongylocentrotidae; genus Strongylocentrotus; species Strongylocentrotus droebachiensis. The sequence goes on along the minus strand of JAVYIG010003169.1, from coordinate 55,235 downwards.
AACGTAAGGCGACATTATAATGGACGTGTGACATGGGTGTAAGCATGCTCATTAGATGTGTATATAGTACCAATGTCTTTCGTGACGACCTATTTCATGTGCTTAATTAAGCATGTGGGAAACATCGAAGGCCAATTGTCTGGAACGAGTTTGGTCTACGTGCACGCCGTGGAACAACATGTAAAATGGGAATCTTGGTGTTCACCTCAAAATGTTTAAAAGTCGAAAAGCCCATTTTTCTTTTATAATACTATATTATTCTCTAACTTCTTGATTCTTGCTTTCTGCCCATATCGCCTTTTTATTATACTTGAAGTTCTTTTTCTTCATCCTTCTGTCTCCTTTGCTCCATATCATCATGGATTGTGTTCAATGCCCCTTCCATCATTTCATTTATTTTCCCCTTACATGCGTTAGATATTGTCTTTCTACCTCGGCTTCTCTTTTTGCCTTTCTTGTTTATTCTTTGTTTCTCTCCAAACTTCTTCCAATGTCTTTTTTCTTCCTCCTTCATATGCTTCTTGTATATTGTCTTGTTCTTCGTCCAGTTCTCCTGTTTTTTTAAACTCTGTATCTCTTCAAACGCGTAGTTTCTCCTTCTTTTAAAAATTCTCCTTTTCCTCCCCCTCCTCCTCCTTCTTCTCCTCCCCTCCTCCTCCTTCTCCTCCTACTCCTCCTCCTTCTCCTCCCCCTACCCCTCCTCCTCCTCCTCCTCCACCTCTTCTTCTTCTCCTTTATGTTCTTCTTCTTCGTCGTCGCTTTTCCTCATCATCTTCTGTATCATCATTTTCTCCCTTTTCCTTTCCATCTCCATCTTCCTTCCTTCCTCTTCTTCCTCCAGCGTACTAACTCCCCCCCCCCCCCGACCCCCTCCCCCACCTCATTCTTCGACGACTGACAAGCATCCATGCACTATGTTATCATAATGATAAAAGAGAATATCTAACATTCCATTCCAATGGTTTTTAAAGACATTAATCGTCGACCAACCGAGCTCTCGTAATACATCCAACCCAGATGAAAATAGCCTAATACCAACAGGTTCATTTGCACTATGATGACCGATAGGATGTCGAGATCGTGACTGACATTGACATTGATTACGACATTGAGTGATTTAAACCCTAATGAAAGTGAATAATGCTTCCTCACAATAGCGGAAATGAAAAGCTGTACATCAAACACGACAAGCTTCCCGCCATGTTCCCCATGCAAACATTACCTAATGAACTTAGTCTTTGGGTTATAAGAGGGATGTGTTTTAAAGGCAGTATGTCAGCGATTATTTGCATAGAGGAGCATTGTTAATTTAACTCTGTCAGAATGACACATTACGCAAGTAATTAACTTGATAAGTATATTGGAAAACATCCATTATAGCCTGTCTATATATTGTGTTTAAATCAATTTGTTCTATGTATTCCTTCATCTTAAATCTACACAAAGCGGCACTGAATTTTGGATTGAAATGTTGGATTGAAATGTGGCAGTTCACTTAATTGAACTAGACAGAAATAAGCATCTGGTATCATGGGAATGAGAAATTTTACGAAAGATGACATTTCGATGACATTTGCCAACCTTCCATGATGTTTATTCAAAAATTCGTCAAACCAGACGAGAGCTTTTCTGTCTACAAAGGAAATAAGAGATGCTTTTTGAAAAGAAAAAAGAAAGAAAAAAGAAATCACAATGTTTGTTATCAGAAGGGGTAACAAAAATAGCTTACCGTGAACTGTGCAACAAAGTCCCCTATTTGAGCCTTCGCCTCTTTTAGAGCAACTCGAGCATTATTCTGTGTAAAAAAAGAAAGAAAGAAAAAAAGATTCAAATCAAACAAAATATAATCTCAATAATCTCGAATTGTATAGTTCTTTTCAAATCGGATGCATACATTTGTCTGCTGTCTGTACTTCCACCCCTGTTGACTCTTCTAAGAAGAACATAAGGACACTACTCTTCAATAGCTGAATGTTTATATATTTCTATAATTATGTTTGATTACTTTAGTCGTTTATTTTCATTATTTTCCGTTTGTAAAATGCATGGAACAATATCATATTGGATTTTGCGGCTATACAAAAAAAAATTGTACGTAGTGTACAATTTATGTATATCTTTATTTGTTTGTTTGATTTAATTTTTTTCTCAGTAATTACCAGTTTTTCTGCTGGTGTTGAAGTCCCGGCGGGCGCATGTTGATATTTGGAAGTGGGTGTGGTCTTGGCAGTGGGTGTGGTCGTGAAAGTGGGCGTGGTTATGCTGGTGGTTTTTGCAATGGGTGTGGTCTTGGCAGTAGGTGTGGCCGTGATAGTGGGCGTGGTTATGCTGGTGGTTTCCGGTGTAGTCGGTATCATCGTAGTTGTAAGCTCTTCAGTTGGTTCAACGGGGAGTGCTTCCGGGGCAGCTTTACACTGAAGGAACTTGAAGACTGAAAAACGTTAGAAAGAAAAAAAAAAAAAAACAGAAACATTCTTAAAAATTTGAAAGTTTTCCGGTACTGTGCTCCTTCAAGAGGTGGCCTTTGAGACCTTTTTGTGCCTCTCTCCGCACAAGAGCTAAATAATACATTATGTGTATGAGTTGTTGTCGTCGTCGTTGTTGTTGCTGCTACTGCTACTGTCGTTGCTGTTTCTTTTATTGTTGTTGTTGTTGTTTATCAGTTTACTGAATTTTGGGAACATTATTATTGGGTATCCCTGAAAGGTTGGGCGTAGTCTACTGGAGAATGGGATATAGGTGACCGAATTCGATTTTTTAAATTACGAAACCCTTGTTAGAAGGATGATCGAGGTACGGGTCAAAACTCAGGGATTTGATAAGTGAAGTGCACCAGTATTCTCTGATAAGGGGGCAGCGATATTCTCGCTCTCCTAGGCTCTCGGACATTAAACGTTTATGACGGTTCCGAAGAGCGTACTTTTACAGAGTATAGTCTTTGCAATACATATCTACATGTGTCATGTAAGAAGGGGAGGAAAGGGACTCATGTCTGAGACAATCTTGGTCATATTCTCATTAAATTTAAAGCATAGGCATATCTAGGCGGCTCAAGGGGGCACAGCCACTTCTACCTTTTTGTGAAAAATGCCATTTACCCCCTCCATCCCCTCCTAAAAGGGGTGTCAAGGGGGCTAACGGGCCGTCTCCTTGAGAAAAATTATTTCCCGGAATTGGCATTAAAATAACACCACAAATTGCTTATAAATCCTTTGACACCCCTACCTGGGGCTGGTATAAATGTATGACTTTTAATAGCCCTATCATCTTTCAATGGAATTAAAAATCACGCAGAAAAAGAAAAGTGTTTCTCCTCACCCCTCCCCCTCCTTTTTTTTTTTCTTGACAACCCTGAATTCGCCTCTGATTTCTATGAGTTACATGAATGGATGACTGGCAACATATGAGTTTAGCAGACCATGGTATACACCAGATACACTAATGAACGATGGTAGGAGGGAATGAAGCGAATCGAGCGGGACCGAGTATCGGGGGAGAGGCGGGCCAAACATCACGCTTCGTTAGCTCCATCACCTGCGCTAATGACACTGCAGGGTCCCACCACACAGAAAATCATGATGAGTAAGAGTGAGGGATAGACTGAAAGAGAGTAAGAGAGAGAGAGAGAGAGAGAGAGAGAGGGACAGCGAGCGAGAGAGAGAGAGAGAGAGAGAGAGAGGGGAGAAAGATAAGGAGAGTTATAGAAAGAGATAGACAGATAGATAGACATGAGAGAGAAATATAAAAAGATAAAGCGAGAGAGTTAGAGAGAGAGAGGGGATAAAGAGAGAGAGAGAGAGGGAGAAAGAAAAAAGAGAGAGAGATAGAGAAACAGAGAGAGGAAGAGAGAGAGAGAAGACAAAACAGAAGCAGAGAGAGAGAGAGAGAGAAAGCAGGGGTGCGGGGGCGAGTCCCGCGACGTCTATAATGAAGTATAACTGCCTACATTTATCTTTTTGTTTTAGTGTACATATTTACCATCATAATGAATGTTCAGGGAATAATTATCGTTTTAATATCCCTTTAAAACCATTTAATTAAAACAAATGTTTCAAACGAGAGCTAATCACGGTAAAATTAATGCTACATGCATAATGTTCGTAATAACAGGTTCACATCTAATTTAGATGTCGAATACTCTAATTACCTGAATGTCGCAAAAAATCGATGCCACGAATTCGTTTGAAAAAAACGATCGAAGTATGAGCGAACTACGTAAGAAAATTAGGAACTCATTATCCTTTCTAGGACACCGTAATCTTCTACATCAATCACTTTTGTCTTTAAGAGTGCAATGCCTGCCCGCGTATTCACCTTTCAAGGATTAACCCAGTCGATGCCATGTGAAAAATTCCATCTATTAAGTCTCAAGTTTTCCGTTCAAGGCGCTGTTCGAGAAGCATTATGGTGGGAGAGGGGGGAAGAGGAAAATATTGGGATAATTTATCAGGTGAAATTTTACCACTGATAATTATGGTAATTATTAATAATCAGATTATTCTTATTCACAACATACTCCTGCGCTACCGCTGCTTTCCAAGATGATATACATGGGCGAGTTCTGATGCCATTATTTTCAGATTGTCGAATGAGGTTTCTAATCTTGTTTTCTTCGAATAAATTGATATTAATGACATATTCATGATGTAGTCATTTGTATGAGAGAAATTAAAACAAGATAATTCAATCAATGGGATTTTCATGATTTCTTTCTAGCCGCATAATATCCTTGCAATATTAGGAAACCTAAATTCGACAATGGAATATCAAGGCGCGAATATTTTCCTTTATAGAATAGATACTAAAATCATGAAAAAAGACGGTGGTATTTCTTTACAATAAGAATGATGAAATGCTTGAAAATAAACAAAATGTCTCAAATGAAAATCATTGATGTTGGCATCGCATTGAATGCATTAAATTAAACAAATGAAAAAGGTAGTAAGTAAAAATTAAATAAATGAAAGGGGGTATCGGGGAGAAATGGAACAAGATAAAGTTGGCCGTACACCTATCAAATACAAAGGAGCGGAAATACTCCCTAACGGAAAAGAAAATCATATCAACACAGCCTGGAGAAAGTATTAACCGAGAGAAGATGAAAGAAGATGATTATTGCTTTCTTCGCTCGACCAATTTACTTTTGCAATTTAATGCAGCCGGTCAGTATGGTCCTTAATGAAAATGGTGCATATTTGATGTCGGCAAACACTCCCGACGCCACGAGGAATCTTGTTTCTCTCACGTCCTCGCATTTCGGAAACGGTTATTATACCAATGGTCAACGGTTTGATGGTCACGGAGAGGGTCAGTAGGTGGGGAAACAAACTTTATTCGTTTATTGAGCGAAATATTGACTGTATGTACTCAATACTATATAGGCATCATCGTTGTCTTACGCAATTAAGTATGCCTGTCAAAACAAGAGGTCTTCTTTTGGCCCAAAGAAATAACGCCTTCAAAAGGCCACATACAGGTAAAAGTTAGGCAAAATAATTCACCGTCTGTAGATATTCCCTCATGCAGACTTCATCTTTTATGACATAATGATTGTTCATTGCTTCTTTCATGATTGTACGTTTATATTTCCTCATACAGAGCTTTTCTTTCGATCTACTTCGTAAAATGTTTCATACAAGTACTTTTCAACAGAAGTTGTAACGACTTGTGTAAAAAAGGAAGAAAATTAATGATGAAATAACAAGAAATACAATCTCGGTTATAGTGACATACTGTTCATTAGATAATTAGAGCCAACCTTTTCTCAGACCCATTATAAATATTACTCTTCTATAATTAATTATTTATGTTTGGAAAATGCACCCAGTCATAATATTATGCTGACGGCCTTTTCGTCATACTGCACATTACATTATTACAGCTAACCGATTTCCAGACCCATTATCAACATTAGTCTTCTATAATTAATCCTAGGATGATGCACCCAGTCATATATCATAATGTTGGTCTTTCCTTCCTTACGTAGATTTCATTACTACAGCCACTCTTTTTTCATACTGTACATTACCTAATTACAGCCAACCTTTTTTTCAGACCCATTATCAATATTACTATTCTGTAATTAATCATTTATGTTTGGAAAATGCACCCACTCATAATATCATGCTAGCGGCCTTTTCCTCAGATTGAGAGAAGGGCTCTTGGACAGTTGATGTTAATGCTTGATGCTCGATGCTTAATGCTTGGTAATGCTGAACTCTATGTAAATTGTAATGGGTTAATGCCCTTTTGGCTGTAAACAGACGGTATCTGCAGTGGTGGATGAGGGGGGGGGGCAGGAGATGCGCACCCCTTACTTCCAGGCACCCTCTATTTCAGAACTCACTGGTAAGACATCTTAGAAGACATTGACGTATTGAAGTTTAATAGATAAAACATACATGTATTATAATTATGTCTATCAGTAGATATCTGCAGTGGGTGAGGGGGGATTCGCGCCTTCTACTTCGAGGCATCTACTTTTTCAGAACCCTGGATCCGCCACTGATTAGACATCTTAGAAGACATTGGCGTATTGAAGTTAGATCTATCATACGTGTATCATAATTGTATCTATCAGTATATATCTGCAGTGGTGGATGAGGAGGGGGCGGCAGGAGATGCTCGCCCCCACTCCGAGGCATCTTCTTTTTCAGAACCGTGGATATACGCCACTGGTAAAACATGTTAGAAGACATTGATGTATTGAAGTTAGATAAGTCATACATAATAATGTTGGTAGAGACCATTCCGCAGTGTCACATCAACACGTGACATTTGCAGCTGAATATTTGTCATTATTATTTTTGTCCTGAGACACCGTGAGCCTCACCCGTCAGTCGTAAAAACAGACGTTATGCATATACAAAATAATGGCTTTGATTTTAAGATGACAGGTTCATTGCAGGAAGTTATGCAAAGAACGAATGATATGACAACGTCTCGGTCGTTAGTGCGGTGGCCTGTCATTTGTTGCGTAGCCTCTGAAGAGGAGGGGGGGGGGGGGCGTACCGCCAACAAGTTATTCCATAAACATTAATTATTATTACAGTAACTGATGTACAACGCAAAGACAGGTACAAGGCCAGACAATCAACATGTGCAGTGTTCCAGGTGGCAAAATTTGGCGGAATCTATTTTAGACAATACAATAAGAAGAGTTTATATCAAAAGCACTGTTCCTTTCATGCAAAACCACCAAGAAAGCCACATTATCTCCCATTCAAAATTCTGTCATTGCGCCTCTCTATAAATGTCTATTAGAATTTCGTTTTTGAAAGTGGGGGGGGGGGGGGGGAGGGTACCACTAAAAATATCAATCGGCCAATTCGAGAGCGTTGTCTTGGTGGCCGGCAAATTTGGTACATTTGGTATGTTTAGCGCTTTTCATAGTTTTCAGTCATTTAAATAATGAGAAAAATGAACAAATTTCTCGCCATCCTTTTTAATAAACTGTCGGCAAAAACTTGATATTAATTTGTTTTTCAGACACCCCCTTCTATTCTTAATTATATCAACAACACTTTTGGGGGTAACCTGCTCTTTTTCTTACCTTCTTTATAGCAGAAGAAAGGATGAGAATCTTCACAGCTCGTTTCCGAGTTGCTGGTGTTGGTGACAAAACACTCGGATGTTCCATTTTCTCTCGTTTTCTGTTGGAATAAATTTGCAGAAAATGGAAGTTTAATATTTTCAACCTGGGTTAAACTTGTTGAAAATATGAATAAATATTGATTGAATGAGTTTTATTATATTCTATTTTAGTTGTTTTATTCTCCGTTACATGACATTCATATAATGTTCTTTTTTTCATTCATTTATTTCGTTTATTCTCTTTCAAATCATTCGAGATGAGTTGTTCAGTATTTATATTAATAAGTTGCTGTTACTTTCTTTTACACCTGTTCAAGAAGTGGCTTTGTCTATGAAAAGCATATTTTAATTAAATTGAATGAGGAACCGAATGGTTTAAAGTATATTCAGTATGTTAGGACAAAACAATTATATAATACTCCAATATGCGGATACCGTATCCATTTCTCAGCATTCTCTGCGTTTATTACTTTGAACTCGCCGAGGTAGTCTCACAAATATGGACAGTAATTTGACATGGTATGCGGCTGTCCACATTTTGTTAGAACTTGTAACGTGAGATCTCAAAATGTTTTGGTAGAAAACTCAATGAAATTATCGAAGGGTTTCAAAAGCTTTCCAAAATTAAAATAGAATAGATCATTTGAAATCAGGAATGATTCCCATGAGTCAATTAATTACATTTTCTGCCCAGTGTGTCCATTCACCCCACCGTAGAGGAAGGACTTCGTCATTCGAGCCTTCCGAGTAAACCGTCAAGAACGCCTCCATGTGTCGACATCTGGTATAGGCTTGGTCAAAGGTCAAAGGGTCATCGACATGTTTGTGACATCTCTTTCTCCTAAATGACCATCCTTGCGGACACTTGTCGTCTCTGCTCACTGAAAGAGAATGAATTAGCTAAAATGGGTTAGGCATGTTCATTAACCCACTCATTAAAACACATGTAACAGGCGATTGTAAAAACAATATTTTAAAAGTGTAAAAGATAATTAACTTGGGGTGTTTCACAAAGACTAAGATCGACTTTAAGTTGGACAGGCTGTTCATGCCGCTGTTTTCTCTCACAATCATGAACTATCCAAAAATGAAAATTCTGTATATTTGTGACCATGATTTGTACGTCCCTTGAGAAACCCATGCCAGTAAATGGTGAGAGCAAACAGTGGCATGAACGACCTGCCATAGTTAAGTCCAACTTAAAGACAATCTTAGTCTTTGTGAAACTGTACTCCGGTATAGCCTCGTCAGTAATGTACTACAGTCCTACTGGGGGTCCTGCAAATGTGTTACCCCATCGTTGCTAGGTATACCAAAAACATACACCTTGGTCGAGAGATACAAATATGAATAAAAACACCCTCATGGAGGATGTTAACACGGAGCAAAGATCGACCTAGGACCTCCCGTACGAAAGTCATGAGCCTCGTACAGCGAAATGCTGCGTCTCATATCATCAGACGACTAGAATCTGTTACGTAACTTTAATTCATATTCATAATTATGTAAATATATACGCATGCGCATTCGATATCAGTAGGTGAATGAGAGATTCAATAAACCACGGCAGTTACGGTAAAAACTGCTTTTCCTTAATATTTAGCTGTTTTTGTTATTCGTGGGTTTTTGTGAGATAAGAGGAATACTCAGTCAACCATATAGAGCTCTCTCGTCGTGATAAATAAATGAAATTGACAAACCGATTCAGGGGTAGGGTGTTACTGAAATTATTCATGAGGTTTCAACCACGTATACCACGAGACCAATTCAGGTGATAATTATAATGCTGACTAGAGAATGGCATGTTTCACTATCACCATTTTCCCCAATAGAATGTAGTGTTATAAAAAACGTTAGGAAAACGAAAAATGAAATTTCGATTTCCAATCATAAATATTTTGATAATCAGACAGGCGATCGGCTAATAAAATTCATGGGGATTTCTGACTGACCTAAAGGTTTATAATTATGATTGCAGCATGAGCTAAATCGCGGATTCTGTTTCAGAGGCAATGTTACCCAGTCACTTTAAATGAAAGACGATTCCACGGTTCCAACTGAGACAAACAGAAGATAGTATGAATTTTAAATTAGAAAATGAAAACAAACAAAAACTAAAAGTTTTAAACGGTAAGTTTTTACAAACTATATTGTGATAAAATTATATTATGATGAAAAATAACACGAGTAAACAATGTTCTTAAGTGAGAGAAAAAAAAGAGTTTAGGAGAATTTATTGGTGAAAAATTCAGAGCTATTGAGAAGAAAAAAACCCAAGACAAGTAGTACATTATAAGAAAATACAACTGTTCTACTTTTACGCACACGACATTGATAAATGTTTAGTAAAATCACTGCAATCGATTAATAGTCATGGGTGAAATAATTCTCAATGATTAGCTGTAAAAGTAAATACCACTCAAAACAAACGCAATATATAGAGAGAATAGTAAATGCTTGAGACAACTTAAAAAGTGTAATAGATAGCATAATAAAATTACACATGGATATAGACGCCGTCTAAATAACGACTAAATTAACCTGTAACTATACGACTAAAAAAGAAAGATGTTCCAACTAAAATGTAAATACTCTCGACGACAACAACTAGTTTCATTTATTCTATTTGATTCTACATATTACGACCTATATGTTTCAGGCATTACTTATAAAATGCCATGAATTTCCTAAATGGCTTGTCAGAGTCGTGAGAGTATTACAAAAATAAAAAGTATGGGCGGACTCGCTTCAAAAGTACTTTCTAGAAAAATATTGAAAGTTACATGTACATAAAATCAATGAAAGTGAAGACAATTAATAACGGCATCAAACATCCTAGAATTAGGGAAAAGTGTCTCCCTATTGGATTATTCGAGGGAAGACGTTTTTTCGTAGTTATTTATTTAAAAAAAAATGAAACTAATGACAATGACGAAAACTAAACCTTGAAACAGTCAGTGCTAACAAGAAACTCAAACAAAGTGATGACGAAATGAATCACACAAGAACTTCCTATAAATTGAAAGTATTTGGAAACATTCAGAGGCGTCGCTTTTATGTTGGTCCTTATACAGACAAATCTCTTTTCGAAGTAATATCATAATAACTATTGTTTCGGTTAATTTTTTTACTTCTCATACTTGTAGACGAGTCATACACATTTTCTGTTTATATTTGTCGTCTTGCTTGCTTTTTTTTTTGGGGGGGGGGGGGTTCATATAAAAAGATTCGTGTTTTATCCAGGACATGCAAACCTATAGCAGCTGGCCCCGTAAGTTCAAAATGCTAACGTTAAATTTTATATAGCGACGCCCAAACAACCAGGGGGTATTTCACAGAGACTTAAGCTATGGTCACAAATCAGAGCAGCGACCGACCGATCAGTAGCCTGCTCGGTCGCTGTTGGAATTAGGCATCGCCCAGCGATTAGGTCGGTGCCCGGGCGGCGACCTACCAGGCACCGAGCGTATTTTGGGCGGCGAGTGAAAAGTGAGCAGGCGCCGCCCAAATTTTAACTCCGCGCTAAAACTTCAGCGGCGACCGAGCGATGCCCTTAAATCGAGCGTTGCCTGGGCGGCCGCCGCTCGGTGGCCGGGCAGCCGCCGGGCAGAATTGGTTAAAAACTCGCCGCTCGGCCGCCGAGCAGCCTACTTTTGGGTAATGTGACCATAGCATAAGATCGACTGTAAGTTGGACTTAACTATGGCGGCCAGCATTCATGCCACCGTTTGCTCTCACCTTTTACTAACATTGGTCGTCGTACAAGAGACGTACACATAATCATGGTCTCATATCTACAGAATTAACATTTTTTGATAATTCATAATTAAAGGAAAAAATAGTATCTGAAGATCATAATAGTGAGATCGACCAGTGGCATTAATGGCCTTTCGTAGTTAAGTCCAACTTAAAGTTGATCTTAGTCGTTGTGAAACATGACCTGACTATATAAACCTTTTAAGTATAGAAATCACAGCAAACAAATATTATTTTTTTAAGAAAAAGTATGATATATATTTATATATTTTTATCACAACTTAAACTCAAGCTTATGTGATTTTTGTCTGTTCCATTACTATTTCAGCTCTAAATATATCGTTTTTTTTTTTTTTTTTTTTTTTTTGGGGGGGGGACATTTTGCAATACTCTGTACACATGGCACGTCATCATTATAAATTTAAATATTACTGTAAATAATAATTTAGTCACTGAGCGGGGTATACTGCTTGCAAAGTAATTTGGAAGTTACTATTATCAAGTCATAAAGTAATATTACTTTGAATTTTAACGATAAGCTTGAGTTCTGGTAATGATAGAAAATAAATTATCACAGAATCCAAAAAAAATACACTGAATGTTTAATATTACAAGGAAATGACATGTGCTGAACAATTTTGGTAGAAGAAGTATAGGGGCTGAGTATTGAGCATAGAAAATAAAGAAATCAAGGTACGAAAGCCCGACACCATGTGCCTAACACAGAAATGAGAGTTGTGGTTTTTATTGAAGATTTTTTAAATTTTATTTTACTGGTTCAACCAATTAATCTACTGCACGATAAACAATCCACTAAATCCAGAATGAATTATAGCCATGTTTTCTTTGGATACCATGCCCATACCAGGACTTAATATAAGTTTTAAGGTAAAAGAAAAAATAAAGAATTCCCATGAATCAATGCTATAATCACTCCATGAATTAAGAAATAATAATGATAATTGTAATAAATGTGATAACAATAAAAAGGTATGATGATAATAGAATCAAATAGTAAAAGTATAATAATAGTGAAAATAATATAAACAATATATACTAATAATGACAAAACAAAGAATGAAAAATAAAAAGCAATAAAATATAATGTTACCTTCGGAGTCACTTTCGGTGGAATCTTTTTTCTTCTCTGTATATATTAAATATTACGTCAAAATGAACTAATCTCACATTAATGTTTCGATTAATAAGAACAACAAAAAAACATTTAGTGTTCACGTGTGGTTTCATTAGTAACCGTTTGAAATACTTGGTAACGCATTATACACCTATATAGGAGCATGATTGCACGAGCTTTTCTTCCTGATGTAAAGAAATTATCGATTGATTGAATTTAGTTAACCACGATAAATCACACCAGCCTAAAAAGACTGTTCGTCAACCTTTTCAGAAACCTTTAAGAGAGTAATGAGGAATATTGGAATGTGATGTAAAAGGTATTGAACTAGGTCATATTATTCCATCATATGATGAGAGGATGTTGACTTTCAAATGATTTAAAAGAACAAGTCCTCAGTAGTTTGTTTTTTATTTCACATTACACGAAGTATACGGATTAGCAAAAAAAATATACATGCAAGGGATTGGCAAGCAGATGGATATTTCACCTTGATTTTGGCATTATTTATTTCAAAACCTTCATTATTGGTTACTAACTTCTTTGACAATAATTATGCAATGCTACGAATATATTTTTGCATCAGTTGTTTAAACGTGATTATCATTTTAAACACATAGAAAATGTGCGTTTTGTTAATACATATTTATTAACTTACTATTTCCCGCCGATTTGTAATGGCATTTGGTGAGTGATTCTTTTGCACAACTTCCAAATCTGGTAGCGTTCTTATCGACACGACATGAAAGTATCGATCCCTCCTCCGATAGTCGATCACAGGTCACATAGGTGTAGGTATTCTCGTCTGTCACAGATTGGATCGGCATCGGGTCTGCTACGGTATCCTGAAGGAAAAAATCACAGGAAGAAAACACGGATTTGTAGTGATATACAGATATTGAAATATCAATACTGTCACGAAGGCCTTTAATTTTACCCCCATGTATACAGGGTGGTGCGAAAACCAACCCCGCAATCTCGCACAACCAACATCACCATTGACAAATCTCAGATTTCAAAATTCATGTCGAGAAATTCCCCGAAATAGGTACGACTTCCTTTCATTTCTGTACACGGAAAAAATAGTAATATCTATTTATCAACAGATCGCTGTGAAACAAACTTGCTGGCAAGTTGGACAGCACCTTCCCCGGTCCATCTAAAATGCCCCCATCGAATCCCCTACTCCCCTACTCCAGTTGGGAAGAGCTAGTTTCAGTGACTAACCTGTTTGTCTGTTGCCAGCGTATGTGCATGCCAATTTTATCTAGCCCCCGCCCCTCCCCCCCCCCCCCCCCTCCTCCTAAATCATCCAGGAGCCACCCCTTCTTCTACCAAAGAGAGTTAGTGTGACATATCGACTATAACCGGTGCAATGGTTGTCCCACTTGCCACCCACCCCCTGTAAAACGTCCCTACGATGCCCTTACTCTTTTTTTAAGAGCCTGTCTGCACTAGTTTGGCAAGGAGGGATTAAACCTCCCTGCGTGGTAACTGATAGGTGGTTATTTCATCAAATCAACTCTCAATTAACATAAGAACAAGGGGATCATGGGGGACCAACAGGTACCGTTTAGACATTGTTTGTTGTATAGAGGGCGCAAGTAGCTACAAGTAGTGCAGTCCCTTTAAAGGAAGATCGACTCACCTGCTTAAGGGTTGTCCCACCCTCATGATGCATGCACGTCATCTGCCCTCTTTCACATTGGAACATCGTTGTGTCTCCAGAGGCCACACATCTTCTACTGTTGCTGTTGTCTTGCAGCATCTGCTTCACCAGGTGACTGGAGTTGCCCTTGATACGGAAGCATGCCGGGGAGATGGAGTCGTTTCCCATAGACCCAGAGAAACAATCGCAGATGTCCCGACATCGGGGCGATGTCTGAGGGATCATAATAAAAGAAAGATAACATGAAAATGCGTAATGAAGGGGGAAAATTGGAGCACTATACCCGTGACATATTCAGAAGAAAATAAAATCGGACAACCCTTTACACAGTTCTAATTGTAATTGTTAAGATTACTTGGAATCTGCCATGCCTATTCGATCATCACATATGCCAATGGAGACGTTTAATTATAACACCACAAACAGATGACGGCTTTCCTGATGGGAGTTTCCTTTCATCATCAGTGTGTAAATAAAACGTTTCCAAATCTTTTCTTCTTAGACTTGTTTTGGGGAACTTTCAGTAATAAAGAATGATGTTTCTTTGGTTGTCAAGATTGTTCTGCTTCCATACTCTAGCCTACTTTCAGTAAAGTTTTGATTCTCCAGTAAACCCGGTGTTACTGATGCATAAAGGTCGGGTTGGTGGAATCGACCAACATGAGGGTAATGGGGGAGGGGTCTGCTCGCCATTTATAAGGAACGCTATTTATAAAAGACCGCTTTTCATTTAGGCACGCGTTATTATAGATGTCCTGATGGAAATCGAGTAGTCCTACCAACTTCAGGGCACTTATCTCCCAACAATAATGATTTATTTTTATTTTTAATGTATTTATTTATTCATTCATTTATTTTTTAAATATGTTTTTTCAGTGTTTATTCATAGAGAAAAGTGGCATAACCCAACTTGGAATCTGAATTGCTCAAATTTGGTCGGACGTACAATAACGACGTTCTATCGGTTGTTGAACGTAGCATTCTTTAGAATATACATTATGCGCGAAGTCCTCCTGGGGGTGTTTCACAAAGACTAAGATCGACTTTGAGTTTGACTTAACTATGGCCGGCCGTTCATGCCATTGTTTGCTCCCACCATTTACTGGCATTGGTCTCACAAGGGACGTAGAAATCATACAAATCTACAGAATTTACATTTGTTGATAATTCATTAATGAAGTGAAAAATCTTAAGTTCACAATTGAGAGACCGCCATTGGTGAGAGCAAACAGTGGCATGAATGGCCTACCAACTTAAAGTCGCTCTTAGTCTTTGTAAAACAACCCCCAGGATAATTAAGAATAGGAGCAAGCTAGGTCATATAGAAGTACACCTGCATTTCACAATCAGTTATACCGGGAGAAGAGACCTGAGGGCTATATTAATTACAGATCGCTTTCCCCCCTCACAGGTGCAGGTGACGGAATATAGTTAATAATAAATACGGCCTAGTTACTGCTCTCAAAATGGAAAATTCACATAAGTTCATATAGTCCAATGTGTGTGTATGATTACAGTGAGTAAAAAGGAGAAGGAATATGTATACCGTTTCACTTTACATGGCATTTGCATGCATGGGTTCTTTCATATAATAATGAAAGCCTAATCGGAGAAAGGAAATGTGAATGTTAAAAGCAAAAAAAAAGGAAAGTTAAGCTTTCAATAATGAATTTTTACAAGTATTTTCTCACCGTCATCAGTAAAGTAATGATATAACAAATACTTTGCCTCTTTATTAATATTCACTTTCGCTATTAATCAACTATTTCTTTGTTTCCAAAGCATTATTACTAAGTGCCGCCGACCTTATCAGCTGAATGTTTTATCCTCTTAACAAAGTCGTAAAAACTGAAATCAATTACCCCTCGTTTTTTTGCAGAATTAACAATACAATATTTGTTGGCTTATTGGACGTTCATTGAAATCCATCAAATAACATAATTATGTTGATTAAAATCAAAATAACGACTTGTCGTTCATTTGTGTAGCTTTCACTAAAGTATCTGTCAATAACTCATGAGATAGCGGTTACATCAACCTTGGTCATTATTAGCAAAGGACCAAAATGGCGGCTTAATAATATTCTTCCCTCCCGAAGGTAAAAAAAATCATAGGTTATGCATACATAATTCAAACATTATGATCCCCAATTCGCAGATGCAGTCGGTTGTTGATTGATCTGTCCCGGTAATGATGTGATTGGGTAGACCAATTGTTAGTTCGACCTTGAAAGGGCGATTATTAACCATGTCTTCGTACATTATGAGGCCTGTTTTCACTATCTCGAGATTGCCAAATATCCAGCTATTTCAACCATCCCGATCGCAAAGTAACCAGCTAATTTGCGTCTTCGTCAGAGCGAAGTGGCAATTAGCGGGATATTTGGTCGGGATTGTCATCCCAAGATATTTTGGGATAGTTTGCAAAATATCTCGCTATTTGTCCTGTGCGTCATCACCAGACCGAAGACTCGCACTATGCGCTAACGCTGAGCAAAATATCTCGAGCTAATTTCTCAAGGTCGAGTTTCAAGTTTCGAGGTCGAATCTCGAGCTCATGAAAACGCTATTTGTAACTTCGGGATTATTTCCCAAATCAGAAATAGCGGGCTATTTGGCAATCTCGAGATGATGAAGTCGCGCCTATGGATTGCAATAGCATAACGGCGCCATTTCTAAAAGGGTGCGATGATAAACTGCATTCGGGCTACCAATCATGGATCAGATCATTGCTATCATGGCCTCGACCTTCATATTTAGCATTCGAGATTCTAAATTATTTAGTACGCCTGTCGACAAAGGTTATAGGACTTATGATACAGTGTTGAAAGATTTATTATTTCCTCTTCGCATTTCTCCTATTCGTGAAGTTTTATAAACATTTCTTGTTTCATAACTATTATTTCTTGTTACTTCATTCATCTTTGTATTCATTTTGTTTTGATGTTTTCATATTTGTTGAATGTGTTCACTTTGTGCCTGTTAAGTCTGTAAATGTTTTAAATACGTTGTTTTTTATTTTGCAGGGCCCTCATTGATAGCGGTTTGTTAACTGAAGAGGCAACCCTGCTTGAATAAAACTGGAAATAAATATATATTATCCTAAATCAGAATTCACCAATTCGGATCAAATTATGTGTCAGTGATAATTAGCATTCAAGATCAAAATCCATCCCTGCTGTCATCGACAATATTTAAGTTTTGTGTAATAGGACTCATGGTACATCATTGACAGTTTTATAGTTCTTCTATGCGTTTCTCCTATTTGTATGGTTTTGAATAAACTCTGGTATTATCTGACTGAATTCTACATCAGATTTCGCAAATTCTTATCAAACTCTGATATCTAACACACAAGATTATAATTCACATTGGCTCTGATCGACAAATGTATTGACAGTTTCAGAGTTTTTCTAAACATTTCCCCCATTTGTGAAGTGTCATTGTTAATATCCCTCTTTAAAAGGATTTATTTTTACACAATATTTCACACTCTCGTGCGGCTCTTACTTATGTCTGATAGTTTGCATTGAAAACTTCATTCACATGGTATGGTACCATCATTATTACAAAGTAGCATCAAATTCAATAATGCATTGAAAAATATGCATTCTCAGCCTGTTAATCCAATGTTCTTTTACAGTTTGTGATATGAACAAGAAAAAAATGCATCTGCATAATTTGTATACGAATGAAATAGACATTCAGATCGCCCTTTGATGTCACTACCTCATAATGATTACATAATGATGGAGGGAGGGAAGATTAATAAGATTGGGTCAATCAAGAACAGTTCGCCACCGTCTGATGCATGTCCCATCCCTGTTCCTCGCCCACGTAATCAAATAATTAGCCAACGACATACACCTGATCTAGTTTGTTTTCTGCAGTATTCTATACACAACTATTGTTTCGTGATGTGGGTATGTATGTGTTTGTCGTGTACAAGACAGACATGGAATATGCAGACAATATACGAATAGAATAGCAAGTGGTGGTTTTGCACAGTAAGCGTGAATATGGTGAAGCGGAAAATAGGAGACATACAACAAAACAAAAAGGAACGAGAGGATGAAAATATGAGGAGGAGAGAGTGCGCATGATATGGGAGGGGATAAGGAGAGTAGTTAGAGAGAGAAAGAGAGAGAGAAAAAAGAGAGAGAGAGGGCTATCTAGTTAGAGAAAGAGAGAAAAACACACATACACACACACACGCGCGCGCGCGATCGTGCACGCACACGCACTCACACGAACACACACACCTATTTAGGCACGGAGAGAAAGGAGTGCTTTATCTGCACTGAATACATTCAAGCATCTTCAATTTGTCCGTATTGACATTTCTGAGATAAGACCTTCATGCACACAATCAAATGGCGTATCAAGAAATCGCTAAACAAGGGGAAGGGGCATAATCCTTCTCATACTGGAGGGGGAAAGAGGCATGTTATCTTGACTTAATGGGGAGAGCAAGGAGATGGAGAGTTGTCATGTGCGCAGCCAGCATGCACCCAAACCAACCGCAGTAAGTTGTATCGATTTGCTCTCCTTTTCACCCCCTTAAAAAGAGGGGGAGCACACCGTCTCCACCCTCAGTCCCGCCCTAAACTGGATTCAAACCATATTTTCAGCTCATATTTTTCATATGCTAAGCTTCTTTCTCAATCAATCAGAGCTAGAGCAAGCTACAGGTTCTCATGGCTACTTCTTCGTGGTACAGTTGCTATCTAGACCGTAACATTGGATGAGTCTTTCGATTAATTAAATTTAGACTTCAATCAATACCAGTCTACTCGATAGCATGATCAGCTCTTGAAGCCCGGGTGAACGTGCTTTATCCTACCATAAAAAGCACGCACCTGCACAGAGAGCGCTCGAAACAACGGATATGGCTGATTGGGTGGAAACTTATGATAACATTGATGTAACGATTGTTCATTATAATAGCAGTATGTGATGTTGACATATCATGCAATGTTACAGTGTATCGCTGAAGTTATATGAACTGACATTTCTTGTTGCTATGGCGATGCAGATAATGCAAACTTTTGCGAGAAAGGAACAATTGCGTTTATTATTTGAAAGTTATGATAACATTGATGTTAAGATTCGGTTCATTATAATAGCAGTATGTGACGATGAAACATCATGCAATCTTACAGCGTATCGCTGAAATTACATAAACTGACATTTCTTGTTACTATGGCGATGCACATTATGCAAACTTTTGCGAGAAAGGAACGATTGCGTTTATTATTTTAAGGAGAAGGTGGATAATGAGTATTGGCAGTTGTTATTTGAGATAAAACATTTGTCGAAAAGCAAACATGCACGAAATTCGACATCCTGGTTTGTTCAGTAGCTACAATGTAGTTTAAGATTTGTAATTTTGAATTATACGGTGACGCCCCCCCCCCCCCCCCCCCCGGCATAACTGTTTTTGTTTTGTTCATTCACATTAATGTGTTTTTTCTTAGCCACGTACAATCGGATCTTTTGATTATAAAGCTTTGATTTTTCCGTTAAATCAAGTTCGAAGGGCAAAAAAGCGATCACAGTGGCATTATGATTGGCTTGTTATCGGTTCTTCGGCTACAAGTAAAATATATGAAGCAACAGTTAATCTCTTTAAAAAAAGGGAATGGTGACATGTTGGATAGTGATTTTTTTGTTGAAAAGTATGAAACTAACGTTTTAGTCGCGAGTATTTTCTGAGCGATATGTCCTTTTTAATTTGTTCATATAATTATCTTTCTATTGTATTAATTATCTAATCAATTAATAGATTTATTAATTATTACTTACTTATCTATTTTGAATTCTCCGACTTTGTTATGTTTTTGCAATAGCATTATACAAATAGCACTTGTAAACACATTGCAGTTGAGCCTCAAACCGCCCCCCCCCCCCACCCCCTAATACGCGCTAAAATCTAGGACGGGGTCTTAACCTTCTCAAAGTGGAGGGGGAGGGGCATGCTATCTTGACCAGATGGGAAGAGAATGGAGATGGAGGAAATATAGGACAGGGTCTTAACCTTACAACTTCATATATACTAGTAGCCCCTGAGCCAATTAAGTAAATGTATACCCGTCTCTTTGAACTTGCGATAATGTGGATAGACCATTAGCTGATTGAGTCGTAATAGGGATGACATTCGCATTTAAGTGACGCGAAAACACCCGGGGGAGGACTGCGATATGCATTTGTTAAGCTAATAAGGGATGCGATCGTGTAAAAGGGTGCTCTCTTTCATTAGGTCACGACGATAACAAAAAGGTGTGATTTCGAGAGTTAAATAATTTAAAGGCAGGGTGTTTTACGGACATCGCTACCACTTCTGCAATGTATTTTCAATGGCGCTATCATTCGGTGAAGGCCTACATGGAGCGATTTCCGGCTCCTGTGCGTAAGCGTCATCTAAATCAACGAACTTGGATTTCGATGCATCTAATACGCGCTTCATCAGTCTGTGATGCATTATGGGACACAGCTGACAATACATCGGTACATTGTGAGCAACAGATGGCAGTGTACGTTAATATGAATACACTGCCTTTAAGTCAATTACAAACAAGGAAAATGTATATATGCTTTAACACTCCAGGCATTAATTACGGTGAAGTTCAGCCAGGGTATTATTATTACGTCCAAAAGCCATGCAATTGTAGAGTCAATGATCAAACAAAAATAAAGCCGCTTATATTGCTTTTTACAATAATAAAGTGTACTTCCTAGAGAGTGAATGAAAGATATTCAGCAAATCTTTTACGGATCTCGAGACGATCAAAGGGAAAACTATCTCAAGGTTGAGAGTGTTTTTAAAAGTTCTATTCCATTGCAGAACTTCAAATGACAAAATCAGTCCGATGGATATTCTTCTGATGGATGAGCGATCAGATTCTGTTAAATTCTCTGAGCCCCTAATTGAAATTTCATCCTCTTTTATCTCCCTTTTCCGTCACTTTGTCATTTCAGGAAAGTTCATAATCTAAAGCGCAATCCAGCCCCATCGATCAGGCATACAAATTATATAACCCATACTGTGGAAAGAGCAACACACACCCGCCCACTTTGATGACGTCAAGAACAGAGGGCCCTGTTGCACCAGACGTTAAGACCAAGGATAAATCGCAAGTGTTCAATTCATCCAACAACACGATCGCAAAGTCTTTCGAAAAATAAACCTAAGGTAATTTCAATAGTCTAGTGTACCAACTATTGAAAGGTGTGAACATCAAAATGTCGTCTTACGTATATCACATACAAAACAAGTTCGAATTAACTTCGAACTTGTTTTGTATGTGATATACAACTCATGTAATGTAGGGTATTGATATTGCCCTCCCGAAGATTACTAGAAAGTCTTTGCGATTGTGCTCGAATAAGAATCCATCATTTCTAGAGTTACGATTTAAATCTTGTTTCTGATTGGCTGGGGCCTGAAAAGTTGTGTAAAGTATACAACTTGCGATTGTTCGTAGAATGCTGTGGAAAGGGGGTTCGTGATTGGTTTAACAATACATACAGACGTGTTCCTTTTGAAAGCTCACAAACGCTTGTTCCAATTAGCTATCCTCCTAAGGTACTAGAAGGGAATCCAATAGCGAATAAATCGCATTAGCTTAATGATTTCACCTTACGATGCTTTCATATTAATAGGACTAGTACCGATAAAAGGATTGAACCCACTATACACACCCACGCAATCAAAAGCATATAGCCTTCGATCATTGATGTACTGAATACAGAATTGAAATCGTCGTATCGGGAAAGAATCGAAAGTGATGGATGATTGTGAAGCATTGTGGAGTGCATGGTTTCAAATTTTTCATGCATTTCTATTATTCAACCACATTCAAACAAAATTAAAAGAATGGGCTTTTGAATTAAGCCGAGAAAAGAGGTTAAGTGATTGGAATAAACATCTATCTCAATTTAGCTGTCTACCACAAACCCACAAAACGAACATAAAGCATACACACCCCGAACAAGAAATTGATTGGAAGTCACACATATAGACAATACGATTACAATTTTGTTTTAAAATTATCAAGAAGATGTCAACACTCAGGCTTATGTATGTAATAATTCTATTGACAAAAAATCAATCTAAATTGGCCGCACTCGACCCAGGTGAAGTAAATGGGTACCTTGCAAGAATTAATTCCTAAACATGCTAGAGCACCATATACTGGCAACCATGACTAAGCCTTGGTAATAACTGTATAGTGCGAGTAATGTCAAATATGACAGACTTGAGCGCTATACAAGAACCCACTTTTATTATTATTATCTTTTTTTATTATTGTTATTATCATTTTTATTATCATTTTATTATTATTGTCATCATTATTAAAATTCTTTTTCATCTTCTTAGTATTAGTTCTACTAATATTAACATTATAATAATACATGTTAGATAATATTAAAGCTGAAGAAAATTAGGCGATTATTTTTTCAAATGTGCGAAAATAGGTAGGGAAACAAAAGTCAATTCGCGATGACAATATTATGAGACAATATAAAAGTAACATTGTGCGATAAAAACAATTCCTGAAAGAGAAAAATATGAAGTAAACGACAGAAAGCGTCTCTAGTGGAAAATCTCAAACCATGTAGCGGCTGACGACTAATAAGACAAACTTAAAAATGCACATGGTCATTGTTCTACACAACTATAAGGCAAACCGCTAATGGAAGTATAACAAATAAAAAAAATCATAAAGGAGAATGAAAAAGGTCAAACAGTAAAAGATAAAGAGGATGAAAGGACTCGGGTGAAGAAAACAAATGTTGAGAGTTTAGAAGATTTTCTCTGACGACTACTTTTGTCGTTTTGTCCAAAGAATGATCTGTTTCTCATATCGTTACAAGGATACATTCGACATGCATGTCCACGTACATGATGCAATCCTGAACATTGAGGGTTGCTGCACTGAACATCTCGAAGGATTTACAATAAGAATTCATTTTTGAAGTTCATCTTCAATTCCGTGAAACCAAATGGATGGAAGAACATCCATAGCATAATAAGCCCTAAGGCTCTCATTAGCATCACTCGCATGCCAAAGTGGGGTCACATGTTTAGAAGATTTATCCAAGAGAAGTGCAAGCAGGGTGTCGTCATCGGGGTTCGTTGAAAAGCGTCTTCCCCTGGTGTACTGTTATACCCCTACATCCTCCCAACGCCCCCCCCCCCCCCCTCCCTGGTGCGACCCCAATCCCATGGAACTGTATCCTGACGCCATCAAATCTAGACTGGTAGATACAATCTTATGTTTAGAAGATTTGCCCAAGAAGTGCAAGCAGGGTGTCGTCATCGGGGTTTGTTGAAAAGCGTCTTCCCCAGGTGTACTGTTATCCCCCCCCCCCCCAACAGCTTCTCATCGCCCTCTCCCCCCTCCCTGCTACCCTTCTGCGACCCCCGATCCCAGGGAACTGTATCCTGACGCCATCAAATCTAAACTGGTAGATACAATCTTATGTTTAAAAGATTTGCCCAAGAAGTGCAAGCAGGGTGTCGTCATCGGCGATTGTTGAAAAGCGTCTTCCCCAGATGTAGTGTTATACCACTACATCCTCTCTTCGCCCCCCCCCCAACTCCCTTATGCAATCAACCATGCATCAACAAGAAATTCACTCGCAACGACGAATCTCCAATTCATATGCTATCCACATTTCCTTCCATTTTTTCCACTTCACTCAATTTGTTGTGTTCTCGTCATATAACTCGAACCTTCACGTTGTTTCAAGTCATTATGTATGTCTGTGTCTGCCGTCTCTGTTGGCCACTATCCTTCTTTTTGTTGTTTATGTACGAATGCACTCTACCTTTTCTCTGTTAGTATTATTATCTGAGGGGTCCATACTTTACAATCTCTATTTTTAAGTAGGCCTATGAATTTCTACAGAATAGATCAAGTTTCATTTGTAATCATTTTATTCCCCTTTTTCGTTTTGAAAGTGTTAATTTTGCATCGTTTTTCTTTATTTCAAATGTATTAATGTTTAGTATAAACTTTGCACAGTTTTTTATCATTATGATATATGAGTTTTATTCGACATTGAAATAAATCATTGAAAATGTAAGGGAAAAAAATCGTCACAAGTTTCGCAAGACCAAGAGGTCGTGGCGTAGCTTAGCGGGGGCACATATTCCAATTGAAAGACGAAAATTGAAGAGAAAAGGTGATAAAGAGCGAGAAAGAATAGAACTTTTGTCTCCGTGGTGCTCTATTCAGTTTTAACATAGTGGTGTTGGTTGGCTGACCGACTTAAATTACAGCTCTCAAGTAGAAAAAATTGCGATTTTTATCTCAGTATACTGATTATAAATATACAGCAATCATATTCTCATGATATCCAATGTAAAATGTGATGAAGTTGTTTTACTTCGGAATGAGGGGGTAAATAGAGCGAAAATGACATTCCTTTTCCCCCTATCCAGTTATCTGCCAACGATTTTAGCTTTGAGACCCTTCCACTTTTCCTCACTTTCTTATTTTGTTTATTATGTGTAAATCTTCTCTTTAATTCATTTTCAAGCTTGTAAGCCTAAAAATATCAAATTTTATACGCTTTCACCCTTGTTCTCACCCCACACATCCCCGCGTTTCTCGTCATCTCTTTGACGGACTATCCAATGATCTCCTACGATAACCATCTAATGTAATGAAAATTGCTTTCACAAACCGCTTGTTAATATTAATGGAAATACGAGGGATGTTACTACAGGCGGAATCCAATATAAAAACCACGAATGAATGACTTTCCAGAGCCCAGTCCATCCCATATTAATGACACCTGATAACCATTTCAACCCAACCGTGTCCTGGATAGATCATCATAATCATTACGTCGTCACTTTGTCACCTTGGAATGAGATACCAATTCATTTTTAGTCTACGTCTGGGCTTAAAGGGATAGAGTTTTGTTGCAGAGGGCGCTACACAATAATTAGTTTGTGTGAGATAATGAAAAACTGAGTATTTAATTTGAAAGAACATATAATTTAAATGACAAATTATCTTTGTTTGATCAAACATCGATTTCAAAATCGATTCAGAGACGCCTGAAATAAAACGACTTCTAATATTTGTGGCGCCCCACAAATATTAGAATTGGAATTGGTATGATCGTATTCAATCGAAATTTACACATTTTGGGGTCAAAAGTTACCTTCATAGCAATTTTAGATTCTAAAAGAATACTAGAAATGTCATAAATAAGAATAAAAGCAATTACCATGCACTTTAAAGACATTTGCGATCTGAAACAAGAACTCAACTACCCCTTTAATTATATCATCCCGCACTCAGTCTAGAGTATGATTTTAATATTTTAGTAATCGCAATAGTCATCATAGGAAAGAATTTCGAAAATCGGCTCAAGATCAGTTTCAATACCCTATTGTGGCATCGCATAGAAATCAAGTTCGGATGACGTAATACCTCATTGCCATGTCCGCACTTTTCAATAGGGGATAGACAGGCTATTGAAATTGCTTTTTTTCTCGAAAGTCTTCGTGATCTTGTTGTACAGTTTGTATGTATTTAGGTACAGAGAAGTGTATTTTGTGTATGTGATATTAAACGTTAAGTTGTGGTTACTTACAGAGTGCATGTAATCCAGGTTCTGTCTGTTTTTTTTTTTTGTTTTTTTTCCTCCTTCAATCATTCTATGTCACCCTTCCTAACACGCATCCCACACAGATCGAAAGAATGAAAGGCAAGGACTGTCCCAGGTTTAGCGTTGAGGACGTGTTATTTTCTCATGTGATAGGGTGCGCGACGTGGAAACAGTCCAGGCAGAAGATAAGTGCATGACACCTCCTTGCTCCTGCACGCCCTACTCTTCTTTAAAATCAGAAGGGTGTGAATTCAAATCAGTAATACACACGTAGTGTCAATGCCCTTCTTGCGCTAAGCAAATAAATGGTGTCACGTCGTACGTTCTCTTAAACAAAAAAAGTTTGTTTACCTGTCCATTTTGACAATTTTTCATATTTCCGCATTCTATTGAAGAGGAACACACACTGTAGAAGGGGTGAGAGAGATAGGGGAAGAGGGAGAGGTGTAAAGGGGGATAGACAAATAAATAGAAAGAGAGAAATAGAGAGAGAGAGAGAGAGAGAGAGAGAGAGGGGGGAGTTGGAGGGAGAAGGAGGGGGTGGGGGGGGGGGGGGGTTGAGAGCGAGTTAAGTGAAGTACACAAAAGCATTATGTAAATACCAATGTCTGAATATCTGCTACAAATTAATGAATGATTTAAATCTAACCTTTTGTTCACTTGTTCTTTTGGATATGAACATGAAAACAAATAAAAGCAATTTAATTATATAAGCAAATAAAAAAGTGAAGGAGAGAAAAAGAGAGAGAAAAAAAAAATAGAGGGGGTAGACAGTGAAACAAAGATAAAGACAGAGACAGAGAGAAATAGAGTGACAGACAGACAGACAGACAGAGAGAGTGTGAGGAAGAAAGGGAGACAGACAGAGACACACAGACATAGACAGAGAGAAAGAAAGAGAGAGAGGGAGACAGAGAGAAAGGGAGAGAGAGAGAGAGAGAATGACAGAGAGAAAAAAGAGAGGGAGAGAGAGAGAGATGACCAATTTCAAATCCTACTAACATGACCAAATCAGATGCCATCATACAGCGTACGAAGCAAACAGATTTGGCGCTTTTATCCATGTAGAATTAGGAGGCTTAAAACAACTCCGCCGCTTGATCCGTGAAGGAAAGCCTCGAAATCTTCTCCTTACTTACTCCGACCCATTGGACAGTCATCAACCTTTACTAAGCATGTTCACACTGCAGTGTTTACAACTACATAATATAATTGCATTCAAAATTGATTTCTTTTCATGTAGCGACACCGAAAAAGTAGTCAAAATCGATATGTTAACATGGTTGTGGGCAACAAGTAAACCAGAAAATAAAAATAAAGAGAGCAGTTGAACAAAATGATATTTGTGGGTACTTTATCAAGGGGGAATTAATGTAAAAATATGAATATAATATCACCTTCTAAAATTGGTTAACAGTATGTTGTTGGTCTGATTGCTAGTTTCTTTTTTTGCTTCCTTTTGAATTTTTTTGATTTTTTTTTTTTTTTTTTTTTTGGGGGGGGGGGGGAGGGCTTGTTATTTGAAAAGGATTTCGATGTTTTGAAAAAGATCATTGAAACGTTAAAAAGGTTCCGAAGCGATTTTGAATAACGCGTATATCGGGTGTGAATGTGTGTGAGGATTTATGTATGCGTCAAAGAATGCATTTTTATGCATCAAAGCATATAGCTTGCCATATTTCTAGCTCTTCCGGCAGTGCACAAAGTACGGTAAGCATGACAGTAAAATACAAAGTCATAAACAACTAAAAACGAGCATATAGATGTTCCATCGTTGCTTTCTTACAACACGAATAAGGCGGAGTATGGCAAAAGTATTAAAGACAGCCATTCGAAAGGAAAACTAGTGTCTCCATGTTTGGTTAAAGGAAATCAGTCGACCAGTACGTACGGAACCCTCCTCCTTTAAAATATGGATTGAAGGAATCAATTTATTGAAATAAAGCCAATTTTTGGACTACCATCAAATACAGTAGGAAGTACAAAAATGAATCGAAGGAGGCACAAATTATAATAACCAATCGAAACGAAGAGATAGTTATCATGAAACAAACAAGAAAGTGCAAATATCACGATGGAGACTGGTACAGCATGAGCAATCAGAATGGAATAACTATACAACGCCTAGGCTATAGACTTTCCTTCAAACACTGTTATTTCACAAAATAAATAACATGTTTTATGAGTTGCATTGCATTTCCTATGATAGTATATGACCCAATATAGGTGACAACAATCTACTTAGTTATGTCGGAGTTACTACTTTGCTCATGCACTCGCTTTTTTTTTCTTTCTTTTTTCCTGATTATAGAAATCAATGTCATGATGACAAAACGTTGGCAATGAAATTTGGTGGAAAGTGGATAAATTTCTGTTTACATCATCGTTATAAAACAAGGCAATTGTGTTATATCCTTGAAAAACTGTACTATATGTCACCATTTTGCCGACTAAAGTGCTACTATTGTAGTCTTTATTTTCATCACTTGAACTATATTTTATATCAAATTACTCAGTTAATCGAGAAGGATGAAAACATAAGTGACTGACAGTGATATTATATTTCACCATTTTGCCGACTAAAGTGTTTGTATTGTAGTGTTTCTTTTCATCCCTTGATATTATAAATCAAATCACTCAGTTTATCAAGAGGGTTGACAACATGAGTGACTGACAGTGATACTAAAGTTTGTTTTCCCCACATTTACAAATCGATAACGTATCTGATAAAATGGAACAGTAAAGCTTTCAAAATGACTTTACCGATCATTAGCAACAACGAATAATGCATGAGAGAAGGAGATGGATATAAAAAGGAACAGCGACAAAAAATAGAAATAGAAATGGAGAAGAACGGGTAGAGAGTGAGACTCTGAGATAGACAGACAGATTTAGACATCGAGATATAAACAAAGCACTGTGAAATCGAATTACTAATCTTGCATGCAGATCTAATCATAATCTTATCTCAGAAAGTACGTTGCACTATGATAAACACTCTATCATAATATTGTCTCGCCTCAATTATCTTTCTGAGCGATTGACACCACAAAATGGCTAATTAATTGCTTTAAAAACTCATTAATTAGGATAATGCAGATGGTATGAAGGGGAGAAGAAAAAAAACGAAGCCAGGGAATGTATTTCTAGATGTGAATAAAAAGAAAATGACTGATTATCATTTCCTGTCATCAATGTTAAGGCTATTAGAGGATTGAACATCGACAGGAGTTTAACGAGAGTCCAGCTATTGAGAGGGACATGGCGTAAAAGAAAACGAAAAAAAACGAAATAGGCCTACTGTTATGAAAGGCCTCCGGTCACGCCGATTACGGCGAGTGTGAGAAAAATAGTCTTCTTTTCTCGCCCTTTCCCCCTTCTCCCTTCTTCACCCCTCTCCTCCTCTCATTTTATTTATTTGTCTTGGTCAATCGGTTGGAGGGGACACTTTCCCCACGTACCTCTTAGCTACGCCACTAGGTATTGAGAATTTTGCTCTGGTCTTTTCCCTCTCAATTTTGAGGTTAAGCATGACTGCCAATGATGATGATGATTTATACCGGAACGGAAAACCCGTTGGTGAATGCGCTACGGTAAAAAAATATATACGAATGTCTCTCTGCATGTTATGCAAAGCCTGCTGCGATCATGATTAAACAAATCCTGCTCACCTTCAACATTTAACCATTTCCTAATGTCTATTTTGATATATATCATTCTAATTATAAACTATAAAGATGGCAATCAAAACAGAATATCAAACTTATTTTCTTTGACAAATTTGGCAGGTTGATAACAACGGAAACTTGGGTGCCAGGTCTGTCAAAATGAGCAGGAAGTTTAGGTTGGTGTAACTTGCAACGTGATATATGATGGGGGAAATATACTTTTACTGAATCAAACACACTAAATTTTGATTTTAAAAACACTAATAAACGGATAAAGGAAGGAGCGATGAAACTACTCCCCCGACCTAACTGTTGGCGAGAGCCTCCTACCTGTTACAAGTTTTGTTTATTTGTTGTTGTTTGTTTGTTTTAAGTGAATGTGACATACATCGAGTTTTTTTATAATTATTTGTTATGGACTGAAAGAATCCTCTATAGCACGAGACAAGAATTAGTAGAAGAAAAACAACAACAAGAACAAGAACAAGATTGAAGGAGGAGCAGAATCAATTGCAGAAGAAGGAGACGAAAAAGACAAAAGAAGAGTTGAAAGGAAGAAATAGAGCAACAAACAAAAAAGGGTACAATGTTGGCCATGGCATTTGTAGAAAACGACGGATATCAAGAAAGAAGGTAAAACAAAGTAGAACCACATTATTAGACAGAAACGCAATATGAGATAGCTCGCCTGCATAGATAACCCGTATAACCTATCTCGATAACCTAGACCCCTGTTACACATACGTCTGAAAGTGGACTGAGGCCGGCCCCGGAGTCGGCTCGGACGTATGTGTAACACCAACTTTTTTTGAAAAGCCGGACTGAGGCCAGGTGGACTCAGTTCCACCTCTGGATGTGGTTTGAGGCCGGCCTCAGTCCCGCAATCGGTAAGGTGTAACACCAAAGTGGACTCGGGGCCGGCTTATAAGCGGAAGTGACGTAACCTGTCATCATTATCAACATAATACATCGGGCGCGCTTGCCACCTTCTCATATGTTATTCTTTGTTTTTATCATTCTATCACTCTCTCTTTCTGTCTTTCTTATGTTATTCTTTGTCTTTATCATTCTATCACTCCCTCTTTCTGTCTTTCCTTATGTTATTCTTTGTTTTTATCATTCTATCGCTTTCTCTTTTTGTCTTTCCTTATGTTATTCTTTGTTTCTTCCTTCTATAACCTTCTCTTTCTGTCTTTCCTTATGTTATTCTTTGTTTCTTCCTTCTTTCATCTTCTCTTATGTTATTCTTTGTTTCTTCCTTCTTTCATCTTCTCTTATGTTATTCTTTGTTTTTATCAAACTTTCTCTTTCTGTCTTTTCCTTATGTTATTCTTTGTTTCTTCCTTCTATAACCTTCTCTTTCTGTCTTTTCTTATGTTATTCTTTGTTTTCTGCCTTCTTTCATCTTCTCTTATGTTATTCTTTGTTTTTACCACACTTTCTCTTTCTGTCTTTCCTTATGTTATTCTTTGTTTCTTTCTTCTTTCATCTTCTCTTATGTTATCCTTTGTTTTTATCACACTTTCTCTTTCTGTCTTTCCTTATGTTATTCTTTGTTTCCTCCTTCTTTCATCTTCTCTTATGTTATTCTTTGTTTTTATCACACTTTCTCTTTCTGTCTTTCCTTATGTTATTCTTTGTTTCTTCCTTCTTTCATCTTATCTTATGTTATTCTTTGTTTTTATCATTCTACCACTCTCTTTTTCTGTCTTTCCTTATGTTATTCTTTGTTTTTATCATTCTATCACTTTCTCTTTCTGTCTTTCCTGATGTTATTCTTTGTTTCTTCCTTCTATTACCATCTCTTATGTTATTCTTTGTTTTTATCATTCTATCACTTTCTCTTTCTGTCTTTCTGGAGTCCGCCCCAACATCAGCTCGTGAAAAGGCGACGTGAGGCCGGCCTATGTGTAGACGCAAAATTGCGGGCCCGAGATCATGTGTAACAGGGGTTTGATGATCTCGAGGCGGCTTCAAATTGCAGGTGTGAGGCCGCCTCCGGGGCCCGCTTTAAAAGCCGACGCATGTGTAACAGGGGTCCTAGATACAGTCATGTAGTATCAAAAGAAGCCCTTTGATTTGGTGGAGAATCGTCAAAAAACGCACCACTTCTCTCCCCTGTCTGGGCTGCCTGCTTCATCGGGTTCATCGCGCCCCATTTCCCGCCTCAATCAGAGCGGAACATAACTTCCTAATATTACTCCGTTTCCATGGAAAATTGAGGGCACGTTTACAGGTGGAAATTGGGCAGGCAAGAATAATTACGATGAGTTTTTTGGAAAAGCGACAAATCCGTGACGAAATGAAGTTCAAATATAGGCTTTTTATTTAATTAGACATATTTGTGTAAAGACGATGAGTTGATTTTTCCCTGTAATTTCCACTCTTCGTGCCCATGACACTGTCGCAGTTGTGTTCATGTTTGTTGTAGCGGTATTTGAGGGTAATGCAAATTTGCACCTTTACACAAATCCTGATGAGGCTCCCTTAATTGAAAATATGACAATAAGAAAGCTTTATGGGAAAAGGTTTGATTATTAATTACAAAATTAAAACAATCTCATGATAGGATTTCTCCAAATATGTCTGGTGTTTTTTAAAAATGATCTGAGGCATTTGCGGGAATAATTGGTTTTAAATTAAACAAAGTATAGGCCTAATTCTCCTGTTTATACAGAAATATAAAATCTTCTTAGAACCCCCTCTCAAATTCCTTCTTAATCAAGTGGTTTATATCTCACCCGTCTTCGTCGTAAAACTGATTGAACCGAATCTCTTTGATATTTTCCCCTCTTCATTTCTCTGTTCTCTTTATAATTGCGAGTTTCTTTCTCTCTGTTTCTCTTTATAAGTGTTTGTGAGTTTCTTTCTCTCTGGTTTTCTTTATATGTTTCTCTTTCTCTTTCTTTTATAATGATTCAATATATATTATGTTCACTAAAAATGAATTTAAATCATTTGAAGATTCCAACACTAATATTGTATCGATTTTGGTAATGCAATGCTTTGTTTCGTTTATGAATATGAGTAAGTGGGAAAGAAATGTGATTATGTGAACCATTGAAGTGTTTGAAAATCTCTTTCTCTCTGTTTCTGTACATAGCTCTTTCTCCCGCCCTCTTTCCTCCTTCCATAATAATTTCCATCATTCTTATAATATGTCTATCTGTCTGTCTGTCTGTCTTGCTCTCTCGTTCTGTTCCTGTCCCCCTCTCTTTCTCTCTCTCTCTCTCTCTCTCTCTCTCTCTCTCTCCATCTTTCGACCTCCCCCTCTCTTCTTTCTTTTTAGAATGATACTGGATGCATCAGTTGAGATAAAGCTTCCTGGAAATTATCACTGAAAGGTTCAATTAAGTCGTGACGAGTGTCGAGTATTCACTAATCAATTCTGTGGTCATCGCACGATCACCTTATTGTGTCGTCTGCTTGCTATCGGAAAGGCTTTCTTGCTCGCGCGCATGAAACCGGTAATTAGACCGAGTGGTCAAAGTCAGAGGCGAAACTGTTTAAGCCTGAAGCGAGTTGGCGACAGGTGAGTCATGGTAACCAGACCATGAACATATAAGATTGACATTGATACACAGGGAATCAAGAGACAATAATTAATCAAACTGCTTTTTAAGTGACTAATTGCATGCATTGGCGCTATTGCTTTGTAATATACGTTATTTAGTCATTAATTTACTTCTCTATGATTATAATGGCTTTTTTCTTAATTGAACCAGTCAACTAGCATATTATGACTAACTTGCGGGGGTTAAGTAATAATAGTCAAATTGTTAATTGAACGCAAGGACTAGAACACAAACGTTATTTATATACTATGACTTTTAAAAGTATACTAAAACAGGTAGGGGAAGAGTTGTCATGAAGGAAATGTTTTCACTTTGAAAATCCGTATTTCTGTCGATAATTTAACTTTGTGGTGTAAATGTAGTCCTTCAAGAATAATCGTTCATGTAAAATCTTAAAAGAAAGAAAGGCTGATCTGCAAAAGTTATAAAAGTGCTCACGATTGAATAATTATATAATTCGTCCTTGTTTTCACGAAGTGACGGTAGTGAGGAAAATCGTAACGCAAAGTGAATGCAATTTTTTTTCACTACCGTCACTTCGTGAAAACAGCGACGAATTATGTTACTGACGAGCTGTTATCGTTACAGCTTAGATTTTATCGCAATACAATTCAATTACGGTCTACAGGTGTGCATATTTTTTTCTTCTTCATTTTGTTGTGGACTTGTTGTTATCTTATGTTCAGGTGTTTGGCTTTTTGTTTACTAACTCTGAAAATAAAAAAGGGGCTGAACAAGTTTTTATTTTTACCGTGATGAAAGAAGCGCAAATTACGACAAAACCATACTTCACCTCAACATTTTCTCTGGCTAAAAAAACCCGACGGATTTCACAATGGGCTTTAATTCCGTTCATCCTTACCGCACCTTAGGCATGGTAGAATTCACATTAAATTACAAAGAATAACAACGACAACATCAACAAAATCATCCAACGTCATGACAAAGTGGGGAAAAAATGGAAAACTGATCGAATTTCTTCCGCTCACCTAAAGTGTTGACAAGCGTTGCAATATTGCAATTATAATGATTATGTTACCAATGAGAAAACCTCATGTGTGAAAAAAAGTCACACGCTCTGGTCTACTGCGCAAGCTTATTTAATGATTGCATGCACATTTTGGTTTGTTTCTTTTAGTTTTCATTATATTATGACACATTTTTACATGTACTTCGTACCTGTTTTGCTCCTTTTATCTCTATCTAAAGGTTGTTCTACCATGTTATTAAGTTTTGGATCTAGAGGGGATGGGGAGGGGCGGGTGCGCAGGCCCTCTTGGTGAAATAAATCATATCACCATCATTGCTGTTGCTAACTTTTCCTTCCGGGGCAGGCACGTAGCCACGGGGGTGGGGGGGGGGGGCACGTGCCCCACCTAAATTTCCAGGATCGGTTTCATTTTTTTAGACCCCTTTTTTGACCTCGATCGATTACATGTATGTGCCCTCCCAAAAAACATCAAACTCTAGCTACGTGCCTGTTCCGGGGCACAGGGGCACATTGGGGTAAGGGAGCATGCGCCCTCGATCATCAGATAACGGAAATAGAGAGAATGACAACGACAGAAAGAAAGAAAGGAGGGAAGGGAGAGCAGAGGAGCAACATGAATAGTAGACACAATGACCCCTCTCCCATCACTCTATTGTCTTGCTATGGGACATTTCATCCATCCCATATTTCAGATGAACCATGACCGCTGTACCCCCCCCCCCCCCACCTTGAATTGATCCACGGTACGCTACTACTCCCTGTCAACGCACTTCTTGATACCATCCAACGTCCTAGGTTATCGTTGACATTGGACCACCATGTTTGCAAACTCGTCTTCGAGTTCTTTACGATGCGATTAGAAGAAAGAGAAATTTCCTCTTTTTTTTCTGATTTAGTTATCTCTTAGTTTATCTTGATAGGTCTAAACAGGTAGGTTAGGTTAAAGTACGTCAGTGCATGTACCCCGTTTTCCATCGTGGTCAAGGTACATGCCCACTGCCATGAAAAATGAGAAATGTACATTTTTGCCTCACTGCCTTCGACGTGCATTTGGTATGTACACTACACTTTTCCTGTTTTATCTATACTCCTTTACTAATTTACCGAACATTGTACTTGATTTAATTCATTTTCTCGTATGAAGCTGAAGAATCAGCTATTATCAATCTTAATTGCGTTTGATGTAAAGGTGGAAGAAATAAAATTCAATCTTCAAACTGCACTATACTCTCCGAAAATTACGAGAGATGTGTCAGTTGGAACGCGCCCTGCGACCTTGCCCGGGAGTAAACGGGGCGCCATAATGTGGCCATCCGCACGCTGTGCCGGTTGCTAAGCAAAGCGGCGGGAATTTACTTTTACTTGACTTAAAAGGTCGTCTGTTTGATAAACCTTACTTTCTGATGCGAACCATCCGAACCAATTAACTAAATGGACCGATAAAAAGTTTTTTCTGTTCCAGCATGCCACCCAATATAATAAGCTTTCACTCTGTTATATTGACTTTGAATAATAACGTCGATTAAACACGAAATTCTCTGTTGGCTAAGCTGAAAGAAAATCCGCGTGTTTTCCCATTTTTGTTATTGCTTTAAGTCAATTCAGTTGAGTACGCCTAAAGACATTTGAATACGGTTTTGATAACGGATAAGCATGGATATTTTTCCCCGAGTATGAATAGTTTTATAAGCTTGGATGATTATAGGCCCATAAAATGAAGAATACTTTTCATTTCAGAATTTATTTTCATCGTTAAGTTCGGGTTTTGAAACAACCACAACAATACAAACGACAAATCATCAGCATTTTTCGCTAACCAAAAGCTTACATGGCTTATACAAGAAAATTCATAAAAAGGAAGAAAATGTCAAAAATAAAGAGAGCTCGAAGTCAAGTTCATTCCAGACTTAAATTTGTTTTCCCTCTGCCCTCGATTTCCATATTTAAAACGTATTCATTCAATATAATGCTGTTCTCACAGGTCTCTCGGTAGCTAGTTTTGATTTGCTTAAAGGTATTACAAAGTTTTGGTAAATTTTGAAAAATGGGCGGATAATGATTCTTTACAATTTTGATATATTTGGATGCCCCTGTGGATGTATTAAATGCACTAGAAATAGTTAGCCCCTAAAACACTTCTGCTTTCGAGAAAAATTGAATATAAACATTTACCGGTGCTACCGGTAAATCTTGATACATTTCAAATAGCTCCTATGGCCGTACAATGGTAGCTACGACCATGAAAATCTCAGAATATGTAGTTGTGCTATATAATTTCCGAACGGGAATAGCTAATCGGTCGATTTTAGTCAAGATGCATTGTTTTATAGCTTAATTAATATCTTGACATTGAGAGGGAGCTATACAACATAAAGTGTTTATTATTTACAATTTCATAAATTTAGAGTCGATTTCGACCTCGACAACGATCACCAAATATTGTAGGATCGCATATGCTTCCATTATGTTCATTTGAACCAAATTCATGATCCCATACCAAAACTTTGTATTACCTTTAAGGCGTTCCCAACATAAGTTTAGCTTTCCAAGTACTCACTTCCTTACATTTAAAAAAAAAAGTATTTTAGTAATTATTAACCATAGGCCTACATGTATTTCACCGATTATGACAAGGAATTAAAAGTGAACATCAATCATTCGTTTAATACTAATTCAGTGAAACCTGTCTATAAAGACAAGGGAGAAAATAAAAGTGGTCTTTATACATGTAGGCAGGAGGTTTTTCCTTAATTTATTAGTACATGTTTAAATGAGAAACCATTTTTAAGGGAAACAAAAATATGGTCTTTGAAGACAGGTGGTCTTTATACCGGTGGTCACTAAAGCAGGTTTGACTGTATCATGTAGGATCATGTATCGTTCAAATTGAAATCTTTTGAAGAAAATCTAGTAGCAGGTCACCGACCAAAAAGGGCAACGACCTAAAAAGTATCCTGGATCATGACATGGCATAACCCAGTCTTAATGTGTTAATTCTGTAGTTTTCCTGAGAGTTCGTCGATAAAAGTTGCCTCATAATACCGTTCATGAGTGAAGATTCCTTTTAAAATGTGCGTGCTTTGCATTCGACAAATCCAGGTTGTTTAGTCATACAGCTCCAATACTTTCTATTTTATCATAGTATCTTCTTCTAGCTCGAAGGTAGATTGCAATATTTTCTTTAAACTTTATTTATGAATGTATTTTATTTCTTTTTATCATATTTAATTCTATTTATTTGTTTAAACTTTATTTATCAATGTATTTTATTTCTTTTTATCATATTTAATTCTATTTATTTGTTTAAACTTTATTTATCAATGTATTTTATTTCTTTTTATCATATTTAATTCTATTTATTTGTTTATTCTTTTTGGGGGGACGGGATCTTTAAAAATTTAGTATTTGTGAATTTTTCTTGAAGATTGAATAGTTAGTCAGTCAGCACATTCGCTAATTAGGACAAGACGTGAGACACGATCTCTATAGATATACCGATAAATTTACATTCAGAAATGGCCAGCTCTCGAGTAACATATACCCCTTCACGTACCATTAGGTGAACTTGGGAACTTCGGTCCCATCTAATGTTATCGGTGTTATTATAGTCATGTCGCAACATCGGAAGGGAAGTGAGCCCTAGCTGCGACGTGCGTCAATGCTACATCTTGTTCGTAAGTGCATTGACGGTCACCCCTGCATACTCGAGTGGCGTAGCTACTGGGAGAGTAGGGGTACGCCCCCTTACCCTCAAAGGATGATTTAGGGCGAAAAGGGGTGTACATGTACGATGCTAGCTACGCGGTACATATTCCACACTAACCGAGTCTTTAACTTCAGCCCTGGTCCCAACAATATACCTAAACCTACATGTAAACCTAATCCTGAACCTAATCTAAAAACCTATTTACAAACCTATTCATACCCCTATACTTTAAATATTATACGAATTAAATTCTGGAGCAATTGTCGCCCGGGCAAACGTAGAAGCACTAAAAAAAAAAAGAAAAAACGAAAATGAAATGGAGAGCTGAGGGAAAAACAAAACAAAAAGATAATGCGGCCCATTCTCCCCTCACTCGATGGCCCCTTTCTCTTGTCTTTCATCCACCAAGTAGAGCCCCCCCCCCCCCCCCCCCCCCCCCCCCCGGCTCACGCCATGACCCCATTGCCCCCCTAATACCTGGACCGCCATGCTACGCCTCTTGCATGTTCCTCGGCTTAGTTTACAAAATGGCATCAGGGAATTACGTGATGTCTTAATTCGTATATACAGCAGCACAGGACGTTTCTCGAAATATTGGTTACTTAGGTGTGATTTATAGGACTTTTAGGACTGAGACGTGCGGCTAAACTGCACGCCATTTTGCCGAGAAGAAAAACATGGGCATGCATGGAATGAATGTATGCGACTAATTGGTTGAGTGTATAGTATGAAACGTCAATATGACATAATTCATGTCCTTGATTAACCATAGACTAAACATGCGCATTATGAAAACGAATGTTGCTTACGTCAATATTGAAACATCAGAAGCAGGAGAGGTAGAGTGAGGAAATAGAAGAAAAGGGATGGGCGTGATGGGGTAGGAGAGAAGGGAGAGGGGGATATTACATAAAGAAGTTTAGTGACAAGACGATTACAACATCACATATTGCACTTACCCCCTATTTGGAAGGGGCAACTGCCCATCTACCCTTCCCATCGATTCCAAATAACGCCCCTAAAACGAACCCGGAGGTGCGACTTTAGAGTGATAAATAATCACGGATCTGTTCTCGAAAAACATTTAGGATTAAAACTCAGCCTATATATTTTTTAATGCAACAATCAATCATATACATTACCATCTACCAGGACCTTCTAAAACATATTGTTATATCAGCTTGATCTTTATTTAGTTGTACAGTAATAAAAACTACAACTTTAAAATGCGACCCCTGCCCCTTTCCCGTCCCTCTTCCATTCTCTCTCTCTCTCTCTCTCTCTCTCTCTCTCTCTCTCTCTCTCTGTGTGTCTCTCTTCCTCTCTTCTGCATCTTGTTTTGCTCTCATAGAATCCATACATCCCTGCGTATACTGCGATTTTTTTTCCTCGCTGATTAGGCCTATACTTATCATTATCTTTTCCGTCCCCCACTCCCCCCCCCCCTCACAGACCTCCTCGTCCTAGTTTCATTGAACCCATATCTTCTGATTTTTCTACCATCGTAATCGCTAATACGAGAAACGCACAACCTATTTACCCACGTCAATTTTCTTAAATTAGAGCATTAAGTGCGTCCGTCTGGCTCTTTAAATTAGTAACGTGTCCCCAATACTAATATGAATGAAAGTCCCGCCGTCACGACACTTTTCATCAAATCAGAAATGTTACATTAAAAACATCCTACTGTTCACTGTCAGTCAGTAGTTCGAACGTATCACGAACAGGAGAGGTACATACACGTATTCATGCATTCATATAAAGCCCGTTGCACACGAAGTATTATTTCGATTACGTCAGTACATGCATCAATACACGCGTCAATAGAGCCTTTGAACTGACGAAGCAAGTATAGTACAAGCATCAGTCATTCAAAGCAATATTTGCACTCTCCATTTTCCATTCTGCTTTCATGCATTACTCTCACAAGGTGCGTCAAAGACCGGGTCAGCCGCTGACGCAGTACTACGTCAGAAAAATGACGCCTCGTGTTCAACGGATTTAACACTCTGCAGGTTAGCAATGTCGTATATCGACGTGGAATAAAGTATGTTCACAATTTTCGTTTAATGCTACACACAGAGATAATGATTATCCCTCCGCACGTATATATAATTATGAATTTGAGGATAATAATTCAAATCGGGCAGAGATGTCATGTTTGCCTTTCGGAAAGACAATTGAAGGCCTATATAAATTATCATTTTACTAAATCGACAAAATAATGCCGACCAAAAGAGAGTATTGAACTTCCCTCCAAATACGTCGAGAATCTTTTCTTTCTCGGATATTGATCTAAATGGTTTTGACGTCACTCGTCCTAAATGGTTTTATGCACAAAGAATATATATAATTATGAATTTGAGGATAATAATTCAAATCGGGC
Source organism: Strongylocentrotus droebachiensis (assembly GCA_035222895.1). Classification (NCBI taxonomy): domain Eukaryota; kingdom Metazoa; phylum Echinodermata; class Echinoidea; order Camarodonta; family Strongylocentrotidae; genus Strongylocentrotus; species Strongylocentrotus droebachiensis. Next base: position 15,126 of record JAVYIG010003169.1, on the reverse strand, counting down.
AGAGATGTCATGTTTGCCTTTCGGAAAGACAATTGAAGGCCTATATAAATTATCATTTTACTAAATCGACAAAATAATGCCGACCAAAAGAGAGTATTGAACTTCCCTCCAAATACGTCGAGAATCTTTTCTTTCTCGGATATTGATCTAAATGGTTTTGACGTCACTCGTCCTAAATGGTTTTATGCACAAAGAAAAAAAAAATTGCACAACTATCTTGCCCTTCAGGCCACCGGTAACTCCTGGGACCAAAACCGCGCCCCCCCCCCCCCCCGCCACCTATTAAAAAACTCAATCATGTATATCCTGTACCTAAAGACAGCTTTTAAAAAAATGTCCTCTTTCCATAATATCAGACCCAAATGCACAAGAAATTAGATAATTTTATATTGCTTGTCAGTTATTTTCAAGAACATGTTACCACTTTGCCTCCCTATTTATTTAAAACCCTGGACCCGCACCAGCAACTAAAAGCAACCATAATGGTTTTGGTTTTATATTCTAGATGGACACTGGACAGAGCCGTGCAATCTCACGCAAGCTTCCAATTAAATAGTGCTTGCTTATTGATTTAGTTTGGATTTATTGAGACAGCCATTCTTAATGCCATTGTGGTCATATTCTTGCACGATTCTAGGTTTGTAAAGTTTGCATTTCAAGGTAAAAGTCTTCGATTTTGAACTCGCATTATTATTTTGTGAGTTCGTTTGCCTCGGTTTAGATAATATGCTTTTACTGGCGTTCTTGAACTTCATGTGGATTTGTGCTTAATCAAATAACACTGTTGCAGCGGAAATATAACAAATGGAAGAGACCATCAAGTGAAATATCCCCCCCCCCCCCTCCAGACAAATACCAAAAATTGAAGATCGCTACTGCTGTTTTCTGTTCGTTTGTGTTTTTTTTATTTGCCATTGTTTTGATTTGTTTACGTGTTGATCAAACGCATACAAATATCCAAAATCAATACATTTCTCGGTCAAAACATAGATAACGTTTATTCGAAGCTAATCTAGAAAAGTCAAAATATTTATGATTTGTAAGAAAAAACAGGGTAAAATAAGCTAATCACTTATATTTTTCCCACTTGAAAATACAAAATGATACCTATGCTGTGAGCTCCGATTCAACTTTAATTTTGTCTTCTTCTAAATGTTAATGTATGGGTCCTTGTGGATGGAAAGGAGGGGGTGCTTCTGTAGAGACAGGGGCAGAATTGATAGTAACCCAGCAAACACAAAGTTCTCAAGTAGTTTTCAAAAAGTCATGAGAACGTAATAGGACATTTTGTGTTTCCATAATGAAAGAGGCTGCCAAACAATTTGAAAATTTGATCCTGGTAAAACATTTTGTTTACATGGCGGTGGGGCGACCCATTCTTTTTTGTTTAAATGGAATCCGCCTACTAGTTCTTGAAATCAAATAAGTTAGTGCGCATGAGAGACGTAAACGACAAATTGGACATCATTGATGCAACTCATGACCAAGCAACATCAGAGTGCAGTGGAAGTATTTCTCTGAAACCTGGAGCTACGATGTACATACAGAGTCGAGATAAATCATTCCATCATCCATTCCTTCCACATGAACTCTAGGAAAATGTGGCACATGCATGTAGCCAATTTGACGAAGCTTTCCATATAACAGTATACGTCGAGGTCGCTTAACTCTAAAATGATTGCTTCGTGGAATCGGAGGAGGAGGGATAGATTGAGGTGTAATTTCAAGTCGATTCAACTTTCCAAGGTTTTTAGTTACTAAAGTGCTTGAATGAAGGTGGCAGAGATGATGGGGACGGGCAAGGTTGAAATTGCATTGGTTGGTTCCTTTCTCTCCCTTGTTTCGCCTTTTCCTCTATTCCGTTCTTTTACTCATGCGCACTCGGGCACAAGCTGATGCTTAAAAGGATTCATGCCTTCTTTCTTTTATTACTATGTCTTCAAATTAAGTATTTTGTTACCTTGTATGTATTTCGTTATTTTATCATTTAATAAATTGAAGACAAAAAATGATACTAAATGAAAATCTATGTAAATTCGAGTCGAATGGAAATTATTGAAAATGAATTGAATGAAATTGACTTGAATTGAATTAAACTAATATGAATTGAAATTAATTAATGGGAACTAAATTGAAATGAATTAAATTGAATTAAATATAATTGAATTGCATAAAGCTTAATTGTTTGGAAGATATGAATGATACCGTTGTGAAATCAGTGACAAAAACATGGATTGTGACTTGATTTGATCCAACATGATATTTTTACAATGCTGTAAGCTTATTTTGATTTTGTTTAAAGGCAGGCTTTACTACTTCAGCCAGAAGGGATTAGACCACACAACGAGCCAGCGAGTTCACTGTGTCAGGTGGCTATCTCATTAACTCAGCTCTCGTTTAACATAATAAAAAGAGGATCATGGGGGACCAACAGGCACCGATTGGGGACGTTTTCTATATAGAGGGAGCAAGTAGCTACAAGTAGGACAGTGTGCTTTTAAGTATCTGAGCGATGATAATACAATGTATTTGGATTACAGTCCTCTGTATTAATGGAATTTGATTTTATGTGGTTTCGCTTCGTTTTTCTCATGGTACACTGGACATTGTTAATTGTAATTCTGTATTAATGGGTTTTGATTTTGTTGGGTTTCGCTCCTATTTTCTCATGTTACACTGGACATTGTAATCTTACACGGTAACATATTTTAACACCAGCCGGTTACCATTTTCATAAATGAGAATATGTATTAAGATATGACATTTTAAGAGGAGAGAGAGGCAAGGAAATAACAAAGTGAAGCCAATCAAAGTCTGTGCAATAAGTAGCAGATGCGATTCATTATCATTATATAGGTATACAAGTGGAGACAAAATTGTCTCCATGTTTCCATGCCAACGAATTTGTTGCGGGAGAAACACACCCAGTTAGATAAAGTCGCGGATCTGCAGGTGTGCAGCTCTTGATTAGTAATTTTAATATTGGCTTGCTATAAGACGCTCTTATCCGCCAGGATTGGTGCTTAAAGAGAAGGCTGAGTTCTGGGAAGAGGTGAAAAATATTTTTGAGCGTTATCATTGTTATCATGCAAGTGCGGAAGAACACCAGATGAAAAATGTTTCCAGAAAAAGCATGGCTCTTCAAATGCCTTAATATTCTAAATATGGCATGTAACACGTATTTTATACCGTGTAGTCCCATATACATATTTTTGTGTACAGTGCTTGTAACTTTACCAAGACTGGGCCGAATTCCTTCCCATTACTTATATGCTAGATGATCAACCTTTTCTGATCGATACCACATCGTTTCTTTCACAATGCAAGCGCATGGCAGAAACACAACTTTATCTGACGCTCAATACCTACTTTTTTAGCTAAACTGCAGCCGCACTCAGAGCTCCATTTCTAAGGAATACCTCCCAGTAAGATACATATTTACTACACATGGGTCGAGAGTGGCAGGTGTACATGTACGTCAGTGCCGTGTGCCGGAGCTCGAACCTCCGACCTGCCACTCGCCATGAATGTATGTATTCAAACCACTCGATCACGACATCTCTATATTTTGTTTTGAACCTTTCCTTTTTTTCAGTTCACACAAACCGATTTCCATTTTATTTTACCAAAGCCAATATTCATCAAGTTCACCAAAGCTAAAAATGATTATCAAGTAATTATATGGTCTGTTTGAAGTCAGAAAGGGGTTAATTGCTTTTACACACTCTCTTAATTTCTAGGACTTATTTTAAAGTCCAAAGAATTTATTCTAAAGCCAAGGGGGACTTGGATCAGTGATGCTACGGTCACAAAGGTTCGTACGAACGATGCGGTCGTACGAATCTCCCTGTTTTTCCATTGTCTTCCCGAATTTCCATTGTCTGAAAATCGTTCGTACGGCGTTCGTAGCAGTTCGTAATGGCATTTGTGACCGAGGCTTAACAGTTGTCACTGATCCAAGTCCCCCTTGGCTTTAGAATAAATTCTTTGGACTTTAAAATAAGTCCTAGAAATTAAGAGAGCATAAATAAACACCATTCTACCTTTAAATGACCGAAGCTCCGGTGATTCATGTACATATATACGATTAAATTATTTAGAAAATAAATTATGACGCAGCAAAATGTGAAGATGGATAATCGAAAACTTTCATTCAACGACGTTTTGCAATAATACCGCTACATAACTGTACCACATGCGCTGATAGACATACACCTGGTATTGATTGCATCATAATTTTTCTTCAAATTAATTTAATCGTAAGCACATTAATCAACTGTGTATAGACAGAGCCAAAGGACACTTACGATGCAATCAATACCAGCAAAATGTGAAGATGAAAAATCGAAAAACTTTCATTCAACGACGTTTTATAACAATACCGCTACATAATGTGTCTCATGCGCTGATAGACGTACACCTATACTCAGTTGATTAATCTGCATACAACTAAATTAATTAGAAGATGCAATCAATACCAACAAAATGTGAAGATGAAAAATTGAAAACTTTCATTCAACAGCGTTTTGCAATATATCGCTACATAACTGTACCGCATGCGCTAATAGACATACCCAGTTGAATAATGTGCATACAACTAATTTAACTTGAAGAACAATTATGATGCAGTTACCAGCAAATGTGAAGATGAAAAATTGAAAACTTTCATTCAACAGCGTTTTGCAATATATCGCTACATAACTGTACCGCATGCGCTAATAGACATACCCAGTTGATTAATGTGCATACAACTAATTTAACTTGAAGAACAATTATGATGCAGTTACTAGCAAAATGTGAAGATGGGTAATCGAAATTGTTCATTCAATGACGTTTTATAAAAGTACCGGTACATTATTGTGTCACATGCGCTGATAGACGTACCACTATACTAAGTTGATTAATGTGCATACAACTAAATTAACTTGAAGAGCAATTATGATGCAATCAATACCAGCAAAATGTGAAGATGAAAAATCGACAACTTTCATTCAACGACGTTTTGCAATAATACCGGTCTATGATTGTGTCGCATGCTTCGATTAAAGCGTACTGTCATCTTTCTATGAACATTTTTTAAAAAGCTGAAAGATATCACATTTGCACCTGTACCGCATGCATTCAATCGCGGAAAAACTGATTTGCTGACAGCGAGAAGGGCTTTAGCTCATACCATTGAACACAGAGTTAACGACCTTCTGTCTCTCTCTCTAATAAAGCACGATGCTCTATCGTTTCCAAGCTTAATCTCTCCTGACATTCTCCAATTTTATCGGTTTCCGAGAGCAGATGAACTGCTCCGATCAGATATCGAAATGTCATATGAGATAATAACTGTGTGTGGCTGATTTCATTTCGATTGAGCATACGTTCACGATGAAAGTCAATATTTTATTCACGTTTTATAACAGATATCAAGTTCCATGACAATGCACTTTTCAGTCCACGTCAGCCTGCAGAAATTATTGATGTCATTTTCAAGAGTCTACAACTTAATTTTGTTTTGTTGACTAAGGAGCTCGCATAAAGATTGCAATTTAGCATGCATTTTAGATGGAAGTATTTTTTTTTGAAAAGTGGGAAATAAAGGCTATTTATGTAGCACCTCCATCGCTGTAGGAATAATTATTTCAAAATGTACAAAGTGGGACCTCTTCATGTGTTGAAGATCTGTGGATGATATCTGGGGTCATTTGGGACAATTTGTGCTTACCGTAAACTGGTTTGTTGTTAATTATGTTAATGCGTGCATTTGTATGAAATCGATTGTGATCATAAATTTAATGAGATACGTATGCACTATGCTGACAATTTCTTCATTTCAAAATATATATATACAAATACAGTATTCACGATTATTATGATGGGGTTGAGTCGTATAAGGCAAAGAAAAAAATATGAATACAAAATAAATAATCAATTTTGGAAGAGAAACAGACCAAGAGAGAACAATAGAGACGAATAAAGACAGAGAGGGACAGAGAGAGAGAGAGAGAGAGAGATGGGCGGATGTGTATGGTAACTACTTTTAAATCCTTCATCATTCTCATGTTAAAAGAAAATATACATGATCCAGGCCAACCGTTATTAGTGGAGTAGATTTACTTTCATATTTTCATGAAAATATTTCATTTTCCATTATAATACCGCCAGGATATCAACATATAACCACCCGCGGCTCAAAGTTGTACGTGCGAGATTAAAGAGGCTTACGAACACGGTGGCGTAGCCCGCGTAGGGGCGGGTGGGGATGAGGCCCCCCTCCCAATCGAATGGAGAAAGAAAGGAGAGAGAGGAAGAAAGGGACAGTGGGAAAGGAACGTGGAAAAAACGATACCACCTCTCCCATCACCTACCCCCATTTTAATTGATGGCCTTGTTAATTCGTGTTTACTCCATCTATTAAGATCGTTGCCCCCCCCCCCCCATTACACAAGGGCTCATCCGATGTTGGATCCCACGCTCTGTTATAACACCCATGTTTAGCACTTAAACTTGAGTTTCCCTTTGGCAATTTTATAATAATGCTAATGAGCCGAGGATCACATACACAGATCAAAGAACACCGCATGCACATTAAAAATAAAAACACTTTCCATCGTAAGTACTGTATAAAATTTCCAGGCATAGGCCTACCCAAAATAAACTCCTTGCTACCTGAAATTCTACGTCTAAATTCTGTATTGTTTTACGAGGATTTGGACTTATACCCATACTACTAGGTACATATCATTATTTTTGTAATACTTTGTAAAAACGTGCCAACTGACTTGAAGAAAATAAATGCGTTACGTTTAAATTGTAATAATTGAAATTGTAATAATGTATAATGATACGTTGAGACTATTTTGTGATAATGAAATGAGCGTACCGTGTTTTTTTTATAATAAGCGAAGAATAATAACATAACATAATATGATTTTAAAAAAGGACAAACAGATTTGAAGAAAATAAAGGCGTTACATTGAAATTGTAATACTTTTAATGATACATTTAGACTATTTTGTGTTAATGCAATGAGCGTACTGTTTATTGTATTGTGAGCGAGGAATCATCTCATTATTTGTAACCATTCCAGCTCGTCAAACACAACGGCTATCTGGGCTTAAAATCTCTCAATCATACGAATCAAATGTTAATTGGTCGTTCCTTGTCACAAGTTCTGGCCTACGTGCACGTTCGGTTGAGAGCTCTTGTAAGGATAAAGGAAGGGTTTGGTGGAGGACGGGTGGAGAAGAGGTGAAGAAGGGGTAGATGAGGGGTGAAAAGGGGGTAGAATAGGGGTGAGGGAGGGGAACAAGAGGGCTGAAGAAGGGGTGGGGGAGGGCTGGAGAAGGGGTGGGAAAGGGGTGAAGGAGGGTGGAGAAGGTGAGGAGAAGGGCTGGAGGAGGGTTGGAGCATAGCTGGAGGAAGGGTAAAGGAGGAGTGAATTAGGGGTTGGGAAAGGTTGGGGAGGGACGGAGGATAGGCAGAGGAGGATGGAGAAGGGGTGGATACGGGGTAGAGTAGGGTTAGAAGAGGGGATGGAGAGTGGAGGATTAGGTGGAAAACTGGTGGAGGATGGCCGTCGCATAAATATTTTAAAAACTCTTTAAACCTGTTATTTTGAATTTTTGTACAATCAACGAAGTTAAATAAATCAGTCAACATTTAACCACAGTACAATAATTTGACACAAAAAGCATATAGGGGCTGAAAAGATGACTAGATTGGATCAGAGAGCAGTTGATTGAAGGCAGATGGAGAATTATATTGAAAGAACCCCTCTTCCATAGAGAGTACTCTCAGTTAAGTATTCGAGATAATTCGATTATTAAACAATTGATAACTACAATCATAACTAATAAAATGTAAATACAATAAATGCTTGATAAATACCCCCTTTATATGAATAAAAAACTAGTAATTTCAAACAAAAAGCAAATTACATTTACGACAGAAATGGATAGAACAGGAGGGCATGTTAGTTATTTTAATCCTTCAGAATAAACTAATATCTCCCCCTTCTTGTACTCTTAAATTCGTTTTTTCAGGTTACATGAATCACATCGTTCCCCTTAAATTCTTAAAAATTATACTAGTTTTTACTTTCTATTTGAGAACCCAACCTAATGTCATGCTTCTGAGATGACTAACGACATTTGAATTCAACCGTTCTCAGAGTTAAGAGGTTATGTACCTGAACGTTATTACCCGAATAAAAATAAATACGCCAGGACCCTGTTTCATAAAACAGTTACCATTAATACCAAATGCTAAATTTCTATGACGAATTCGTTCTCAGCCAATCAAATGCCAGGATTTCAGTCGCTTATAACAGTTATTGTAACTTGTTATTGGTAGCGAGTTTTGTGAAACAGGGCCCAGGTTCACTACATCCTTCAGAATACCAGCACGCGCCACCGTTCGGCCTACTTCAAAAATAGCTTTCATCTTTCGGTTTAGATGCCGAAAAACACCATCGAATCAAATATGTGGGGCTGGCTGTATACATGAAAAGCACGCAGGCGTACTTTTATCATGTCTTTCATTGCGATGATGGACAAATTGCAATGTTTATCATGACTCCCATCTCATGGGCATCAATCGTGATAATGTTGACTTATATTGCCGTGATGGATGGGCTCGCTTATCTCACATTTTGCGAACATACGTTTCCCCCTAATCGCTCGTTTCCACAAAGAGTATATTCGATGACGCATTCAATGATAATGATGATAACAGCAATAATGGACCTCTCTTGTAAAAGCACATTACACATTAGGCCAACTGAAACTAATCCTACTTGTCCGTTTCCTCCATCTTCCTTTCTTTCCGGCCCGCCTGACTTTTGTTAATGGGTATTTTGATATCTTTATTTTGAAATGAAATGAATAATAGTTTGAGGACAATGTCGTTAAAAATCACAAATAAAATCGAAGTAACAAAATCAACCACTCATCTTCGTCAACAAAAAATCCGGACGAAAAACTAGATATTAATGTTTTACTTTAACGAAGTCGATGCGCTCATGCCCTTTGGTAAGGCATTAATCCTCATTAGCGGAATGAAAGCCGTCGGCTTCCTGGTTGCTTACTTACAAGTATACACATGCTTTCTTAGCATCATTATCCTCATCAATCATCATCATCATCATCATCAGGCGCGATAGCTCAGTCGGTAGAGCAGTGGTCTCGTAACTAGGAGGTCCCGGGTTCGAAACCAAATCGATGCACTGATCATGCCCTTCGGTAAGGCATTAATCCTCATTATCAAATCCCTCAGAGAGGTATTAAAGCCGTCGGTCTCTTGGTTGCTTACTTACAATTATCATACACATGCTTTCTTAGCAGTCAGGTAAAAAATAATAAATCATCTTCATTACTTTCATCATCGTAATCATCAACGTCATCATCATCGTCATCAATTCATCATCATCATCATCATCATCATCTACACCGTTACGTTTGGATCGTTATCTTAGCTTTAGCTCAGGCAGCCGTTAACAGAGCACATTCCTTTAAAGGAATAATACTAGGCTCACTAGGTACCCATTTTAACACCTGGGTGGAGAGAGGCAACTGTAGATGAAATACCTTGTCGAAGGATTTACGCAATGGCCATACGCTCGAAGCCTCAACCTTAAAGGTATTACAAAGTTTTGGTATGGGGTCATGAATTTGGTTCAAATGAACATATTGGAAGCATATGCGATTCTACAATATTCAGTGATCGTTGTCGCGGTTGAAATCGAGTCTAAAGTTATGAAATTGTAAATAATAAACTATTTATGTTGTATATCTCCCTCTCACGGTCAAGATATTGATTAAGCTATAAAACAATGTTTTTGACTAAAATCGACCGATAAGCTATTCCCGTTTGGAAATTATATATCACAACTACATATTCTGATATTTCCATGGTTGCAGCTACCATTGTACGGCCGTAGGCGCCATTTGAAATTTATCAAAATTTACCGGGAGCACCGGTAAATGTTTATATTCAATTTTTCTCGAAAGCAGAAGTGTTTAAGGGGCCAAATTTTCTAGTGCTTATAATACATCCACAGGGGCATCCAAATATATCAAAATTGTAAAGAATCACTGTCCACCCAATTTTCAAAATTTCCCAAAACTTTGTATTACCTTTAAAGATAAAGGTGAGTTCTGGAATTAAACGCGATTGCATTGTGAAAGAAAAGGTGTGGAATGCATCAGAAAAAGTTAATCATGTAGCATGTAAGTATTGGTGTGTACTGCAACGTTCTGGAGTCATCAAATTCATAACAAATTTCGCTCAGCCTTGGTAAAGTAAAAAGCACACGTACACAGAAATATGTATATGAGACAACACAAATGGTGTCGGGGCTAGTACTACTTGATTTCCTTATCTTTCTATGCTCATTACTCAGCCAGTATACATTTTCTTCCAAAATTGTTTGGCACATGACATTTATTTGTAATCTTGAACATTCAGTGTAAGTTTCGTTAGATTCTGTGAGAATTGATTTTCTTTTTTTTAACCAGAACTCAAGTTTATCTTTAATATATTCAAACCACTCGATCACGGCACCTCTAAATTTTGTTTCGTGTCTTTCCTTCTTTCAGTTGACCTATTTAAAATAAAGTGTATGAGCTACTATATTATCAAGAATATTTGTTTTCCTTTTATCAAAATGAAGCAAGATCGATCTGTTAAATACACAAATCTTGCAAATCCAAGCAGCTGCTTTTTCTAGATTTCATCTTCATAGATGTGAAGATGCAAGCAAAAGCCAAGAAAAACAAAATTATGGTTATTTCTAATTTCTATAATGTTATACGGGTCTTCAATGGAGAGGGGGGGGGGGGGGGTAATTCAGCTGGCTCTGTCCCAGGCTGGCTATTCAAAACCTCAATTCGAAATGGTATTTCAGATCGTTTGAACAATGATGAGTTTACATTTTCGTTTCGGACATGAATAACCTTTGAGATGTGAGAATCGTTATGTCTATGGGTACCCCTCAAATTGGGTTGCTTAAAACAAATTCAAACATAATTCCCCTCTCTTTTTCTTCTTGAAAACATCCTATTAATAATTTTATATAGCGCTTATTAGAATCACTAAGCGCTTCCAAACTTGGGGATTATTACCCCGGCTTTAGCTGTGCTGCCATTCAACGCTCAAGCATTTCAAAGAATTAATTCCTGCCAGGTACCCATTTACATCACCTGGGTTGAGACATTACGGGAAGTACTATTTTTTTCTGCCAGTTAAGTCAAACTTGCACATGGATGAAACATCAAGCCTTCGCTATATAAATATGCAACACATGGGGTATACGTCACAATCAGATGAGAGATGTCTTCATTTCTACGACAGGCAGACATGATAGCATTCCAGCACGTTATCATCACGACGCTCCCAAGACACTGACTCGCCATGTCAATGCTTTTAACCACATATCATAAATAAATAGGAAGAACGAGCAAGGCTTTATCTAAACAGATGACACACGTGTAATAACCCGCTTATCTGTGAATAAGTAAATATTGCATACGGGTTAATTAATTGATAGCTTGGTTCAGCGAGGCGACCGGCCGTGGGCGCTGTATATCGGAAGTGGAGATGGCGAGTATGAACCAGAATGCATCATTCTGTTAAATTGTTCAATGTATTTATGATCACCGTCTTCAGATATAGGCCTTTATTTTTGTTATAATGCTGTTTTACCTGACTGCTAAGAGAAAGTATGAGTGCTTGTTAGAAGGCCTAAGTATCCAGGGGACCGACATCTTTAAGCCCTCTCCGAGGAACTAGGTAACGAGGGTTAATGCCTTAATTAATAACACTAGCGCTACGACTTGGTGTCGAAGTTTAAGCAATATTTTATTTCAGTAAATTTTGAGGGAGGGGGTGACATTTATTCTGTCGATCTTTTTCATTAATTTTGCTCGTTATCCTTTTCTAGGTCGTCACGCATTCACTTTTGTTATCACAGTCCCCCAGCCCAACCGGAATGTTTCACTGTCACAACATTGGCTGAATATGCTTTACAGATCATTATTTACATCTATTTCTTCCCGTCTTTAATATAGAAGTTTTAGAGTGGATTTTGAGTTGATTTAAATGCATGTTTGTTTTTGTAAATCATCGTTTCTATCTCTGAATCAATTTTTTTGTTTGATTAAACTTTAAATCTTAATGCAGGGCTCTCTGTAAAAGCAGGTCTAGAAATTGACTTGAAATGATGGAACCTTCTTGAAATAAAACTGAAATAGATAAATAAAATAGATTCATCAGTATTAGATAAATAAATGTATAAATGAATATATAAATACATACATACATAAACAAACAAACAAATACATATGTATGAATAAACAAATAAAAGCTCTTCTCTCTCATAGATTTTCAAAACTTTATTCCTTGCTTGCCATCTCTGAGCTGTCATCGCTCAGTATCTGTTCAGATACAGCTCTATATATTGTTGAGATATACCATCTCTTCGAGCGATGAAATATGTAACACCGTATAATTCCAGAAAGATAAACATCCCACGGCTGAGGAAAAATATGACGGGGCTTTCGTCACACAACAGCTAGTATTTTTGTAAAGTTTAGCAAGGCGGTATGACCGACGGAAAAAAGAGTCAAAAACATCTTGCAATGTTATACATGCACTGTGTAGGTAAAGTCGATGAATAAAGTACATCAACTTTACCTTAAATTTTATAATTTGATGTGTATATGGGGCGAGGGACCTCATTCCATGAAACCTCAATTATAAGGTCTGTATTTTTCGAGTAACGACATAATATAGTTCAAACGTTTATCAGGCATATATATCATATTTTGCATCACGGCTTGCACACTGATTGATGATGGGTGACAGATAAATATAATAAACCAGAGAAAGGGAAAAATAAATCAGATCAATTCGGCTGGACACAGAACACCAGTTTGTTCATTCTCCCATAGTTTCAACCGGCGTTTGGAAAAATGAAACTGAAATTTAAACTTTATCATTAAGCATTTTCACTGTAATGTGATGCAACTGTAAGCAACAAAATATTTGGCTGCGTTGTATATAGATATAGACGCACCAAGTCTTTTAATTTGTATCGAACTACTAAGACTGTATACCTTTAAAGGCATCGTTTAACAAATCTGAGATTCATGGTCCTTAGTTTTATCAGTGTCTGTGATAATGGTGTAATATTGAAACCCTAAACAAATTCCGCTTCAAAATGATCATGAAGTGCCTCAAAAATGTACAAATCTTTGAGTGACCGGTTTTACAATACTCATTTTCCCCCAATAGACAGTAGTGTTATAATTTTTGAAATTTCGATTTCCAATCATAAATATCTTATTAATCAAGTCATGGGATTCATGACTGACCTAAACGTTTATAACTATGATTGCAGCATGAGCTAAATCCAGGATTTTGTTTAGAATCTGAGGCAAAGATACCCAATCCCTTTAACGGGGTATCTTATTGCGTGAATGTAGGACCCTTCTAGCGAGGATGTGACCTAATAGAGAGGGGTAGCATACCGATCTGACTGATTAATAATCCGTGCACCTGTTTCATAGCGATGATATTTCAATAAATCAGCAACATCGCCGCTCAAAGTGAGATATGACGTCGTGCCAGTAGCGCCAATGAAAGTGCGTTGTGGAGGCATTACAAGGGGCGAGGGTATGGGAGGGGGTGGGTGGGGGTACCTACACTCCACGGGTTGAAGTCCTTGTTCTCGATAATTATGCTTAGGGATTAAAAAAATATATACATGTTTTTGAATAGCTTACTTTTAGCAGTGCCGTCATCAAGGATGAAATGAAAGGGGCACGTGTCTCCGCCCCTCCGACGAAAAAAAAAAGGTAAACTAACAAAACAAAAGTAAGAGAAAATCCCTGTCGCCGGTAAACTGTGGGTTAAAAATGTGTGGGCATACTTTTGCTGTTTGAAACGACCCTCTATTTGAGATACAAATTAATGTTAAAAGTAAATTGAATTCGTAATTTTGTGCCCCCCCCCCCCCTCCTCCCCTAGGGGGACTGAATGGACTTCATCCTCTTTTCTTGCCCCCTCCCCCATGTTTAAATCCTGCCTCCGCTTACCCCTGGCCATCTTTCAACATCATGACTGTGTCAAATTAGAGACATAGCGACCCGGTAAGGAGGGCAAGGAGAAGCCTCGGCGGCGGGTACAGAAAGACAAAAAAAATGTTTATTTGGAGCAATTTAAAATGCTAGCAAATGTTGCTTCAAATTAAAGTAAAGCTTTTCGGATTTTTGCGCACACTTCCCTGTGAAAAGAGGTAGCTTATCATCTTTACATGATTGTTACGAAATATAAATTATCTGCGTTGATAGGCATTTTTTACTTTAATGTGCCACGAACAAGATGAAAGAAATTCACATTCGTGGCCGCGATGTGGGGCGATATACCAGAACTAGGGATAACATTGTTATTTTGCGGCGATTAGTTATTATTCTCCATGTTATTGATCAGAGTAAGAAAAAAAGGCGAATAAAGTGGAGCGGGGACATCCATTAGTAAGTTAATCATACACTCGCTATTACCTAATGATTTCCGTTCTGTACTTCGTATATTGCCAATTAAAATTGATTCCTCGTTTCTCGTCCAGAATTTTTGAAAGCGAAGAGGAGATGGCTCCATTTTAATTTGATGTAGGGTTTTTACTGACATACACAAAATGCTATCGGGTAGATTTCAAGACAAATTTTATTAGTTCAATTCCATATATCATATGCACTTCAGAGGCTCAAAACAAGATGAAATTACAATTTATTAATTAATCTGTAAACGCCAGAGGCTCAATGTACTTAGTTTTCTAATTCATTAAAGTTTCATTTCAGGAGAAGATTATCAAATAACCACCATAGAAAGGGGGCGACGCGAAACTAAGAGTTGATTTGAATTGGCCTAAGATGCATAGTGCATGTAGTTATCTGCATCAAGCACTCCGCTAATTGAACCAATGGATACAATATTCAAGGCGTGGGCCTAATGCACTATTTTATCCATAATGTAAGTGTCATGTGAATAAATAAAATACTAGTTAAATAAAATGGAAATTTGAATGAAATAGCACCGCTTGCAACAATATATTTTGTAAACAGACTAAAATAGGTTGGG